>NCQT01113127.1:0-12275 GCA_002740465.1 Stenocereus thurberi
GTCAAGAGGTTGACCTTTATTCTAGGCTTGGTCCAAATCAGCCTTATCGTGAAGCATAAAGTCAAACTTCTTCAGTTGAAGGTAGCACCGCAGAAGTTCTAGCAGGTCCTTCGTCCTCGTAACGTGGTGCCATAACACACCATTTGCATGCAAAACAAATCGTTCTCTTTGCCCATCAGGCGGGCTACCATCTACTTGCTCAACCCCTACATCAAAATCGACATCGAAACCTTCCAAAGGGGGCATAGAGTGAAAAACTTATGCAAACCTGTAATACTCACTCATCGAAGAATCATTAGAAATAGGGGCCTCAACCTCGGGCTTATTAGGTGGCATAGGAGCATAAAACTCCACCTTAACATACCCTTGGTCATGGTCCTCATATGAAATCCATTCAGAATCAGGAGGATCTTTATTATTCAAGACATACTCCATATCATACTCAGGGAAAAGGGGTAATGCATCCAATATAGAAGAATGAGGAGAAATCGCATCCTCCTTCCTATGACTAAACACAGCAAATCTCCCCTCGACCTCAAAACAAACATGACCCTCCCTCACATCAATATGGCAACCAACTGTAGTCAAAATAGGCCTACCTAGGATAATTTTGGCGTCATCAGTTTCAGGCATATCGACTATAATGAAGTCTTCTAACACCCAAATGTCTCCTATATTGACAGGCACATCTTCCAACTTGCCTATGGGTTGTGTCACAGAACCATCAGCCAACTATAATGAAAAAGTGGCGGCTAGTAACGATCCTTTGTGCAGCTTATGAAACAAAGAGTAGGGCATTATGTTGACACTTGCACCTAAATCACGTAGACCTCTCCCAATTTCTACCTTTCCTATAATGCAGGCGATAGAAAAACTGCCTGGGTCAAGGAGCTTAGGGGGAAAAATGGTTGGGACCTCAGTAGTATCATTCTGCAAAAATGTGGCTGTCTTGCCACCATTGTCGCTCTCCTTACTACCAGCTATAGTTATCTCTCTACCCTCTTCTATTGATACTTCCTCAGAGTCAGTTAAGTTTTCTTCATTCTCTTTCATGGTGACACATTTACAATGCTCTCGAGGGTTGGATTTAGGCTTATTGGGAAGTCTATCTAAGGGCATAGATAAAAAAGTGGCTTTTTGGGCAATTTGGGCCTCTAACATCCTATTATGAGTTGTAAGCATATTACCTTTTGAGGTTAATTGCTTAATGTACTCATCTTATTTCTGTTGTGCCATAGGCATGTTTTTCATCATTACTTCCAAATTAGACTTTTGGGGCATTCGAGAGGGAATGAGGGTCTTTGAAAACCAGGGACTACTCTAGCATTCATAACAGGCATAGTCATAGTTTTTGGATACAACCTATAAGAAAGATTTAGATGATTCTTCCAATCCAGGTTATAAGTATTAGAGTAAGGGTCATTGGTCGGTTTCGAGTTGAAGTTTTGAACATAATTAACTTCGTTGGGGTCTTAGGAAAAAGGATTCCCAGCTTGACAATTTAGAGATATATGCTAAATTGAACCACAAATTTTACACAGGGAATGGGCACTTGAGTTCACAAAATTAACATTCAATTGGTCCAGTTTTTTAGTCATGGCATCTACTTTAGCAGAAAGTAAAGTAAAAGTATTAACTTCAAGCTTACCTCTAACCCGCCTGGGTTGGGCTCGTTCAGTGGACCATTGAAAGTTATTAAGCGACATCTCCTTAATAAGATTATAGGCTTCATTCTCAGTCTTGCTTATTAGAGTTCCTCTTGCCGCCGCATCAATAGTGGACCTCACAGCTTGGGTCACACCATTATAAAAGGCCTGGATAATCATCCAGCGCTGAAGACCATGATGGGGACACAAACACAACAGATCTTTAAAATGCTCCAGGCTTCATAGAGCGTCTCATCCTCTTTTTGTAGAAAGTTGGTGATTTGATTTCTCAGGCTCGCTCTTTTGCTCGGACGAAAGAATTTAGTGAGGAAAGCTCCTGCCAACTCATCCCAAGTAGTCATGTACCCAGACGGCAAAGAGTGCAACCAAGCCCTCACCTTATCCCTTAATGAGAAGGGGAATAAGAGCAGGCGAATCACATCACTGGAGACTTGTTTAACTTTAGCATATCGCATACTTCTAAAAATACCGAGAGGTGTAGATTCGGGTCTTCCAAAGGACTTCCGCCGAACTGAGATTGTTGCACCATGGAAATAAGTGCTAGCTTGAGCTTGAAGTTATTGGCATCCACAGTAGGCCGAGCTATGCCTGAGGCGATCCCTTGGACTCCGGGAGTAACGAAATCTCGAAGGGTCCTTCTTTCTTCACCCGCCATGTTTGAATTCCTTCTTGCGTCGCGTTTTTGCTCTTTGATTGTTTGCTTTTTCCTCATTAAGTGAAAAGTCCTCTCAACCTTTGGATCGTGCTCGTACAAAATCGGACTTCACATAAACTAGGAAAAATTCCTGCAAGCACTTTCACCAACATTACCAGTGCAATTAATAGGAAAACGAAAAATAACAAGAAAACAAAACAAAACAAAAAAATAAAATGCTTAGTCACTTTCGCAAGACAATACTCAATAGTTAGCAATTTAGTCCCTAGTAACGGCACCAAAAACTTAACCACTACCTATCGTAAGCGCACGGGTAGTCATAGTATAGATAAAAGATATCGTTCCTTAGGGACTAAAGTAATCTACTGAGCCTGGTCTTGCCAGAATATGGTAAGCAAAACTCTATTTCAAATGGTCTCGATTAACTACTTCAAATGAACTTGTCTAATTCAATAAAAGAAAAACGTCTAGGAACTTTCGCAGTTATGGAAGAGAATTGAATCAAAATTAATAAATATGTGCTATTCTCTGATTGGTTAATTCCTAAGAATTATAACCTTTTCTAAAAACTTGATCTATTCTTTGGAAATCCATCAAATTTGCCTGAATTAAGTAAATGTTGTTCTTTCAAACCAATTTGACTTAATCCAAGTTTAATATGTTCAATTACTTACTAGCCCTCCTAACATATAAATCTCTCTTTTGAGACGAACTTATGCTAAGTCCATTCAAGCAGTCCAATAACCAAATGTTGTCTTTGGAATGTTCACTCGATTGTTTCAAATGTGCAAGTAAACTTTGGCCAAAAATCAACTCAAAACATATCAAACACTTAATAGAACAAAATCAAACCATTCATGAAAATAAGCACAATTGAATAAACTAAAACATAATCCAATACACTTCCAAAAACTACTAGATTGCTAGACTAAGAAAATTACTCAGACATGATAAAAGATAAACAAACTAACCAAAAATCGGTGAAATCTAAGCGAGAGGGGGTTGACTGAGATGGTCTTCACCAAGGGCTTTAGAACCGCCTCAGGATCAAAACTCTCACACTCAAAACTCACACAAATGCAAAAGAAAAACTAAATAACAAAATTTGAGAGACAATAAACTAAACTAATCTTCACTAGGCTAACTCTACTTACTTTGCTTGCTAGGGATTGCTCTTCTTCCCTGCTGAACATCGCTGTTTATAGGAAATTTAAGTTTATCTCAGCTACAAAACTGAGGGAAAACAAAGAGGCAGCGGTTACAGACCTACCACGGTCTGTGGTATCCACCACGGTCCGACCGTAGCCTACGCTGGAACAGGTTTCTTGATTGTTTCTTGCACAACGGGTATAGCAACTCATGAATGACCGTGGGGGAGGTCAAAACACCGCCATAAAAGGGCAAATGTTAGGTGAACAGGCAAAAAATCCTGCAAAACATATAAAACAACTACACCCAAGCATAAAATTGAGAATAGGAGAGTAAACAACATCATTAAGCACACAATTCTCCTAAAAACGAGGCAAAACAGCTTCAAAAAGATGTACATATTAAGCACTTCTCAAATGGCTTAATTATTTATAGACCTTTGTCTTTTAGGCACAAGTATCATCCTAATTGATCATGGATGTCTCAAATCTATCTCTTTTAATTAGAAAATCGTCGCAGATCTTTATTAAATCAATTTGCTCATAAATTGGTTACAAGGTGCGAGATGATGTTTATTCCAATGTTTAATGCACTAGTTTGATTAAATTATTGGGCTGGTGCTATGGTTATCAAAAATAGTAGGAGTTATACTGAGTAAATCATAATGTAAGGAAAAATAAGGAAGATTCGCTAGTGGGTACCTTCTGCAATCTAACTCATGGAAAAGTAAATTTATTTGTTGATGATAAATATTAATTTTCGTGGTGGATATAGATTATGCTAAGTGTTTTCTTGAATTTCGTATCATTGATGATTATTTGCTTGCTTTTTAGTTGATTTATTTAGTTTATTAATTTAATTCTTGAATTTAGAGACTTTAACATTAAATTTCATTTACCCCCCCCAAAAGGGTATCCCTTTAGGTGTGTCATATTAATTTCAAATTAATTATATTTTGATTTTTTTGTATGGTTTAATTTTCAGATTACTTTTCTTTTCTGGCTTTGCTATTATTTACCAATTTGTTAGAAATTAGGTTAAAAATATTTCCTTTAGTTTTTTTAGTGCTTTATGCTATTTGGGGTTTATATCAAGTCAAAATCTTGTGATATTTAATTTCATAATTCTCAAAAATTATTTGATAATTTGTGAGAATTATTTTGTGAATTTCATATGTGCAGGCTTTTACTTTAATAAATCTAAAAATTACATTTTTATTTTTCAATTTATCTTTTTAGGGTTTGATTAAGTTTATAAATTAGGTTTTAAAATCTTACAAATTTTATGATTTGCTCGATATTCATTTAAGTGCAGTTTTCAAGTTATTTGATTTCGAATTTTATTTTCTATTTGTAATTTTTGCAATTATTTTCTATTTTATTTTTCTAAAACAATTAGACATATTTCTATGAGTATAAATTTAAATTATTACTATTTATTTGTTTAGGGTATTTTCTGTGATTTTTTATATTAATTTTTAGTTTGTTATTTTCTGCTTAAATTTTCAAATCGGTTTTTAGTGGTTATTCCTATTTTAGATTTTCCCAAATAATTAGGTCCAATATTTACTTTTATTGCCATAATTTATCTTATGATATTTTGTAGTATTAGCAAGTAACTTTTCAGATTTTTCTTTTCTTAATTTTAATTTATTTTAGTAATTGAAAGAAAAAGGAAACAATATTAGAGTATTGAATTTAAGTAGATTTAAACTAGTTTATTATTGTATCTTTCCTCATGGGACCGATCCTTACTTCCATGTGCTATATTCTTATTTATAATCCTGAGTGGTGGTTTAATTTGTTGCTAGGCAGCAAGCTTTACAAATTTTGGCTCCATTGTCGAGGAAAAAAATAAAGTCATTAGTTTTTATTTATTTAATTTTACTACTTTTATAGTTTTATTTTAATTCTAGTATTTTATTTTCATAGGTTGCTTTAGTTTATCAGATTAAGGAGTGGTTGCATGATCAAAGAGAAAAAGGAGCATATCTTTGAGGAGTTTGAAAGCAAAGTAAGTGATTTTGAATCTATAAACTCCAAATCAGTACATTCTGAAGATATTAAAGTTGAAATGGCTACTTTACGTGAACTTGCTGCACCGAATCTGGAAAAACAACTTTTATGTATTAGTTATCCTACATTAGACTGACCACTTAAACAGAACTGGGCATTTTTAAACTTACTGCATAAGTTTCATGGTCTACCTGCTGAGGGCCCATATCATTATATTAATGAATTCATTATTACATGTTCAAGCATGCAACCTGAGGGAGTTACCCATGATCAAGTTAAGTTGAGAGTCTTGCTTTTTTCATTCTAGGATAAGGCTAAAGATTAGCTATATTACTTGTCCCTTACAAGATTCAAGAGATGGACTCAAGTTCATAAAGGATTCTCAGAAAAATTCTTTCCTATGTCTAAGATTGGAACCATTATAAAAGAAATATGTGGCGTTAAATAAATAACTGGGGAAAGTTTTTATGAATATTGGGGATGTTTTAAGAAATTATGTGCTAGTTGTGCCCAACATCAAATTTCTAAAAAATTATTGATTTAATATTTTTATGAGAGGTTATTGCTTACAGATAGAAATACAGTAGATGTTGCGAGTGGGGGGGGCATTCGTTAATAAGACTTCATCTCAGGCTAGGGAATTGTTTAATATTGTGGCCCAAAACTCTTAACAATTTAGAACTAGGGGCTCCCAATTGAAAAAGGTCAATGAGCTTAGTTTAGGTCCAACTATAGAGACCCAATGGTCTTAGATCAATGCTATGCTAAAAAACTTGTCATTGGATGAATTTAGAAAGCAGTAGTGTACGATATTTGCTATTTAGAGGGGCATCCTACTGATGCATGCCGTACACTTCAAGTGGGCATGTGAATGATATGTTTTCTAACCAAGGCCAAAGGAAGTATGATCGATATTCTAATGCTTACAATAAAGGACTGAGAGACCACTCTAACTTTAGGTATGGACTTAGGAACAACCCCCTAAGTTTTGGCCAACCACACATCAACCATCTGCTCAGGATATAACACATTTTCTTTTGGAGCAGGTTATAAAAAAGATGGATGAGCAGAAAAAGGAGATTGACATTAGGTTTTGAAAGATGGAAATGACTCTTAAATAGCTCTTAGAGAGACAGACCAATATTGATACCAAAGTTAGAAACCTACAGGCCTAAATGCAGCATAGATTTCCATCTTAACCTTTCCATAACCTAAAGGAAAATGTGAGTGCCATGAGACATAGGAGTGGGAAAGATTTGAAGGAACCTAGGAAGAGTCAAGAGAAAGAGCAACGAATAGATGTCAACGAGCCTAAACCAAGCCAGGACCAATATCCTACATCTAATGCTAAGGAAATAGGTGAGAATAGCAAGAAATCTCCATGCCATTACCACATTTTCCTAGTAGACTGAGAGAGATAACTTCTAAGGTAGATCAGGAAAACCAAGAGATCTTAGAAACATTTAAGAAGGTAGACATCAACATCCATCTCCTAAATGTCATTAAGTAAGTGCTTGTTATGCTAAGTTCCTCAAAGAGCTTTGTATTAGAGAATGTAAATTAAAAGANAATGAAAAAGTAAGTGTGGGGGGAAATGTGTCTGTTGTGTTTCAAAAGAAGCTTCCCCCTAAATATAAGGACCCATGTATATTCTCTATTCCTTACACAACTGGAAACCTCCGCTTGGATAAAACAATGCTTGATTTGGGAGCTACCATTAACGTGATGCCTAAGTCCCTTTATGATAAATTGAACTTAGGAGAGTTAAAGGAATCTGATCTAATCATTTAGTTAGCTAATAGGAGCAATGCATACCCAGATGAAGTCTTAAAGAATATCTTATTCGTCTAAGTCAATGAGCTTGTTTTCCTATCGATTTTCATGTGCTAAACATGGATGATGCATGCCATGACATTCTAATATTGCTTGGTAAAATATTTCTCGAAACATCTAGGACCAAAATAAATGTGCATAGAGGAAGGTTGACTATGAAATGTCATGGTGAAGTTATTATGTTCAATATTTTTGATGCCATGAGATTTCTTACTGATGTGAACTATTTTCGTGCACTTGATGTGATCGATGAATATCGTAGGATGTTTATGAATTATCTCATGAGGATGAACTGCTAACTGTTCTTACTAAAGGTTTGGATCAAGTTGTGTTTCCACACGTGTCTTACCATGTTGATAATGAGTTAGTAGACAACATAGAGTCTTTATTGGAACTGGATGTAATTGACAGACCTAAAAAGCTAGAATTGCCTGAAAGTCGCGCAAAGTTGCTACCATCTCGTATCTCACCCCCTAAACTAGAATTGAAATCATTGTCTAAGAATTTTAAGTATGCCTATCTAGGGGATTATAAGACCTTACCTCTTATAATCTCCAAAGCACTTACACTTAAACAAGAGGATAAACTTATTAGGGTGCTCAGAAAACACAGTGAAGTGTTAAGGTAAACTTATAAGACCTTATCTCTTACAACCTCCAAACGCACTTTGTGCTCACATAAAATCACATTAGAATCAAAAATTAACCCTAATATCGACCCTTAGTAAAGACTGCATCTGCCTACGATGGAGGTGGTCCAAAAAAAATTCCTTAAGTGGTTAAATGTCGCAGTGATATACCCTGTACTTGATTCTAAGTGGGTTAGTCCTATTCCTGTGATTCCTAAAAAAGGGAGACAATAATAGTTTAGAATAAGCAAGGTGAATTAGTACCTACTAGAGTCCAGATTGGTTAGAGAGTGTGCATTGACTGTAGAAATCTTAACAAAGCCATAAAAAAAGGACCATTTTCCCTTGCCTTTCATGGATCAAATGTTAGAGAGATTAGCTAAGAGGTCATACCATTGCTTTCTTTGTAGATATGGAGGTTATATTCAGATTCTTATAGCTCTGGAGGATCAGGAAAAGGACCATTTTTACCTGTCCTTTTTGCACCTATGCTTTTGGAAGGATATCATTTGGTCTGTGTAATGCTCCTACTACATTTCAGAGATGTATGTTGAGCATTTTTTCTAATTTGATCACCAAAATTATGGAAGTTTTCTTGGAGGATTTACTGTACACTGCTGATTCATTTGATGAGTGTCTGCATTATCTTACTTTAGTGCTTAACCATTGCATTGAGACTAATTTGGTGCTTAACTTTTAAAAGTGCCATGTCATCGTAGAGCATAGGGTAGAACTAGGTCATGTAGTGTCATGTAAGGAATTAGAGGTTGACAAGGCCGAAGTATACATCATTCAATCTTTGCCCTCTCCACAATATGTCAAGGAGGTGAGGTTATTTTTAGGTTATATTGGCTTTTATAGAATATTTATCAATGATTTTTCTAAGACCTCTTCTTCATATGCTTTACCTCAATTTTGATGAGGACTGTAGCAAAGCTTTTGACCAATTGAAATTGAAATTGACCACCATTCTAATAGTACACCCCTTAATTGGGCATTACCTATCGAACTAAAGTAGATACGAGTGATAAGGCAATAGGGGCAATCATAGGTCAAAGAGTAGGGAAGGTGCCTCATGTGATCTATTATGCTTTTAGAAGTCAAGGCCCAGGATAGTGTAACTGCACTACTATCGAAAAGGAAATGTACAATGTTGGTTTTTCTCTAGAAAAGTTTCATCCTTGTTTGTTAAGCATTAAAGTTACTGTGTACACTAATCATTCTTCTATTAAACTTCTGCTAAGTAAGAATGACATAAAACCTAGATCAATTAGATAGGTCTTATTGCTTTAAGAATTCCAATTGGAGGTTAAAGGTAAGTCATGAGCTAAAAATTTAGTAGTTGGTCATTTAAGTGGGCTATAAAATAGGGTTAGTGCTAATCCATTTAGTGATTATTTTCCTGATGAGACTTTATATGTTGTTACTATTAGGTTACATTGGTATGCTGATGTAGTTAATTGCATAATCGTCAAAACTTTTCCGAAAGACTTGTCTAGGGCCCAAAAGAAGAAGATAAGAGCCTAGTCTATATATAATATTTGTGATGATCCATATTTATGAAAATTTTATGAAGATCAGACCATAAGGGGTTGTGTAGCTGATAATGAATTCAATTCTATTTAACTTTCTATCACTCTTTTGAAAGTTGGGGACATTTCGGACCCAAAAAATAGCACATAAAGTTCTTGCATATGAATTTTGTTGGCCTACTATTTTTAGCGATACCTATGAGTTTTGCAAAAGATACAAAGCATGCAAGAAGATAGGTAATTTACTGAGAAGGAATCAAATGTCTCGACATGATAGGCATGTTTGTGAAATTTTTGATGTATCGGGTGTTGATTTCATTAGACCTTTTCCTCCTTCTTTTACTTTACTTACATTTCTTATGCTCGTTGATTAAAGTGGATTGAAGTTATGGCTGCTAGAGCTGATGATGCTAAGACTATGGTGAAACATGTTGAACATCTTATTATGCATAGATATGGAGTGCCTAAAGAAATCACTAGTGATAAGGGAACACATTTTTGTAACAGAACTTTAGGTGCCTTGTCAGCCAAATATCATGTAACTCATAAAGTGTCTACTGGTTATCATCCCCAAACAAATGGCCAAATTGAAATCTCTAATAAGGAGATCAAGGGCATATTAGAAAACATTGTTAGGCCAGAAAAGAAAGATTAGAGTCTTACGTTAGATTAAGCTCTCTAGGCTTATAGAACTACATATAGGATACCTGTAGGTTGTCACCTTGTAGGTTAGTTTTTGGTAAAGTATGTCATCCCCCTATAGAGTTAGAGCATAAATCCTACTATGTTATGAAGCAGTGTAATTTAGATTACAATAAAGCAGGGAAGCAATGTAAGCTATCATTGTAGGAATTGGAAGAGATTCGTCTGTAAGCCTATGGCAATTCAGTGATTCACAAAGGTAAAGCCAAAGCTTTTTATAAGGCTAAGCTTAGTAGGAAAGAATTTTAGGTCGTTGAAAAAGTGTTAGTATTCAATTCAAAATTGAGATTGTTTCTTAGCAAGCTAAATCCAAGATGATTAGGACCTTTTGAGGCAATAAAACCCTTTCCACATGGTGTTGTTAAATCTTTTTCTACTAATAAGATTTTAAAGGTAAATGGTCACAGGCTAAAGCATTTTTATGAAGGAGTTTAATGAAGGAGATCTGGCGAGAGGATCCGTGAGCTATATAGCTTTGTCGGCATAACAATAATAGAAATTGGCGCTAGTTGGGAGCCAACCTAACATTTTTAGGGAAGTATACATTTAATTCTGCTTTATCTTCATTATTTTTAAAAGAGTAAGGGGTATATCTTGCATTTAGTTTCTTCATTTCTGAAAGAAAAAAAAATTGATTCCATAAAAAAAGAGTCATTTTTAGTGCCTTACTTATAAATAATGCATGAATATGAGCTTATGCTAGGCTTTCTTGCTTAACTTTTTCTATTTTACTATTTTTAGTTTATTCCTTTTATGAGTGGGGACTTTTATGCATGTTAACTATCACTCAAAGTAGTTTGAGTTGATCATCATATATCTGTTGAATGAGTGACGGTCTAGATTATCTATCTTATTTGACCATGTTATATAACCGCACTAGAGGCAATTAAAGGACCGTATCTATTTTCTTAGACTATTGAATGAATATAATACCTCATTAAAGTTTTGACTTTTCTAGTTCAAAAAAACAAAAATTGGTTTACTAGCACAAGCTGGTTCAAGTGATATAGTACTTGTTTCCTTTAAGTGGCTCATGTATGGAGAAGACTTGTACTTGAAGAGTTAACCCCATTTAGGGCCGCCTACAACATGGGACAATTCATAAACATCCTGGGATTTCCTACTGTGATCACGCCTTGGTTGTATTCTTATGTCTATAAAGTGTTGTTCATGTTCTTTATTTTGTTTAGATTATCTCTTTTCTCTAAGAAAGCATCCTACATAGCCCTATGTGGATTCTAGGTCAGCTTTAGCTTTTTCTGAACTTATTAACTCCTGATTACTGGAAGAACCTGATGTAGAAGTGTTGGAAAATCTAATGAAGATGGATCATTCAAAAGAGGCCTTAGCTACCATAAAAGATCTTAAGTAGAAGGGCAATATGTGATTTCAGAATAAGCATAATCTATTGGCTATTGCAACTTATAAGAAGCCTATGGAAGACATTTGCTAGCATTCCCACCAATGACGAAGAAGCAAATTTGATAGAGGACCTTGGGATTTTCATCAAGTTGAATCTTGCTGCTGTAGGTTGAAACTTAGTGCCTATGAGGGGGATTTATTTCATTGTGATTTGGCTTTGAAGCTTGATTCTTATAATGCGTTCAACATGAAATTACTGCATTTTACACCTTTAATTATCTAATATTGCTCAAAATAAAGAATTTAATTAGGATTTTAATATAACTTTATCTTACTTTGTAGGAATTTGGATAGTTAAAAAGAATTGATAAATTACTTCAATAAGGTTCCGAAAGGGACAGAAGAAAATGCTTTCGATTAAATGAGAACAAAAGGGGGGACAAAAGACCAGTAGCCAACATAGGGCCAAGTTGGTTCTGCCCAAGCTCCGAGCCCAGCGCTTGTTGCAACCTAATCCACCCAGCTCCATCCTCCTCATTTTGCTATATGTGCTGGTCACACGTCTAGACTGCGACGCCCTCTTCTCCCCTCCCTCCCCTTTGTTCCCAGCGAAGCCCAAGGCCCAATTCCTTGTCTTTTCTGTCTTCATGCGGACCTATTCTTCTTTGCTTCCTAGATCATGACCCATTCACCCATATTTCCGCTAGCGTGAGCCTAGCGTTGCCCCCTTCC
>NCQT01113142.1:51640-63709 GCA_002740465.1 Stenocereus thurberi
TAACATTTACTANNNCATGAAAAGTGGCCAAGACATGGTCGAATGGCCATAAAAATTTGCACATATATTTTCCATAACATTTTCAAAGCCATATGTTTATGACAAACCATTTACGGACATCCTACTAAATAAGACACTAAAAACTTTTGCAGTTTATAGTTCGTCACAAGAAGTGACAAAAATGTGATCCCTTAGGTATAAAAAGTCGCAAAAACATTCTTAGAAACTAGCTAACGGTCAAGGATGTCTCTTAATACATGGAAATTCATTCTAGCATGGGCCTTCCTAACAAGCGACAAACTTACCCAATGTAAGCAGATTGAAATCAAATCGAGCAAAATGCCTTCAAACAACTATTAAAGGTCTACATGATTGAGCTTCAACAAGCAAGAAATAAGCATAACCAAGCCCCAAACATCAAAAATCCAAGATTAGGTTTTCGAACCCTCAATAGATTCAGACCAATTTTTGCCAGCATCCACATTACATTTCTCTAGAGTACACTTCTAATAGTTCTCTACAATGATCATCTATTAAGAATAGCCACTGTGGCTTAAAATGTGGAGGTTTCAGATTCAAACCATAAAAACCTCAAATTCCTCCATACGTCAAAAGGCTTCTATAACTAAGCATAATTCAAAATAAATACATAAAAAAAAGTTTTAAGGAGCAAGAATTACTTAATTCAACTCCTAGCCAGCTTGGTTCAGTTAATAATGGAGGTCTTGAGAAAGAGAGGGGTCGAACTTAGAGGTGAAGGCAGTGACAATGAGATCTCATGCAGCCATCTGCCTCCTTTTATAACCAATCCCAACGACTAGCTGCTGAGACCTAGCAGGCTGCCACTGGGCCCAGTGACTGTCTTCAATTCCAGCACCCTGCCACTGGATAGAAACTTCTAGGACCAAGTGAGAGGTCCCCTATATGTGGCCCTTTTACATGGCATCATGTTTTCCCATGCAATCTTGGATGGTATAGAACATCTGAAACCTCTTTTTTCCTACTTACATATAAATGTCTGTTAATTCTTATACTATGCGCATCATTTCACTTTTATTCCATTGGGTTGGAAGGCTCAGAGTAGGTTTGATGATCCCAAAAGCTTTGCCTTTACCTTTTCCCATCAGGTTGGAAGACCTAGGGTGGTCCCAATAGCCCCAGAATCCTCCACTACAATTTCCTTTGATGTGATCATTTCTTTTTCTTTTTGTTTTTGGCATCCATTCCTAAATGCTTCAGCCTCAATAGGTTGTTTACATATTCTCATCATCATTTTCATTCATTCCTAAACACTTTTGGCAAAATAGGTTGTTTGCATATTCTTATCTTCATTCCTAAACACTTTTGCCTAAATAGGTTTTATGCATATTCTTAGCCTTAACGCTTTAGCTAAATAGGTTGTTTTCATATGCTGTTGCCTGGCATTTGTATTCATTCCTTAACACCTTAGCCAAATAGGGTGACGCATAAATCCTGCATGACATAACATACTTTGCCCGTTGCTTACTCGCTCTCGACTAAAGTAGGGGCTTCTGTTGACACTCTAAGGTGTCCTCATACTCAGGCCGACCACATTCCATGATATGTGCATAGTAAGCTAATGACAATACCTACTTTTCCTTACCAGTGACAAAACAGTACATTCCTAAGATCTTTGAAGCTAGTTCCTACATAAAATATAATCATAAAAAAACTATTTCAAAAATATTGTGTTATTCTTCTCTCTCTAAAACTTTAAGAATGCAAAATAAAAAAAAACAAAAGGTCTAAAGACAGGTTTAAAACATGTTTTTAGTGGTAGTTACAAGTAAAATATAATCATAAAAAACTATTTCAAAAATATTGTGTTATTCTTCTCTCTCTAAAACTTTTAGAATGCAAAAATAAAAAAACAAAAGGTCTAAAGACAGGTTTAAACATGTTTTCAGTGGTTACAAGCATGGGGGCTTGAACTCAGGGCCTCATGATTGCAATAGCAAGGGGTAGATGAGTGGGTGACACATTGCCTTACGATGGTCCTGCCCAAGTTAAAATATTTAACTATGCATGAAGCCAAGCCCATGGCGTTGCAATCATACTCCCCAAGTCAAAATATTTAACTCGCCACAGCCAAGCCCAATGGCAAGCTATTAGGCCTAGGCCATGTTTGGCAAAGAGTTTTTTGGATTTAAAAGGAGTTTTTTAGGGTATTAGCTATTTGACTCTGGTCAAAAAGTTCTTTGGAGTGTTTGGTTGATTGGCTTTTTAGAAAAAGCTCTTTTACAAAAAGTTCTTTGGGATAGCTTTTTCAAAGAACTTTTTGATGTTTACTATTATATAATGACCATACTAACCTTATAATTTGAACAAATTTACATTACATATCATTCACAAATGATATTCCCGAATGTTGGATGCTTATACTTTAAATTTTTTAATTTATTTTTTTCTTTTTTGGGATAAGAGTTGTAGATTGTCATGATGTTGAAGATAATACTTCTAATTTTAATACTTTCTTATTTTAATAAATAATTTATATTAGTTGGTCTTACATGACATATAAATATTTTTTATATCACATAATTTCAATTGCTATTAAAAGAGAAAATATTTAACATTAAAAATATATTTTGATAGTAAGTACTAAAATTAGGAAAAAGTATAAATGTAATTTTATATATCACATAAGTCTTAATTCATAATTCATATCAAAAAGAAAATAAATATCCAATGAAAAATTGTTTTGTTTGAAAAATAATGAAATTGAGTAATGGGCATAAGTAGAATTTTATCAAATAGCTTTGTTAGAAACATCTAACTTCATCAAATACTTTTTTCACAAACAGCTACTGCAATCAGTCAAGTCAAACAGCTAATACAATCAGCTAACAGCTAACAGTTAATGCAATCAGCTAACAGCTAACAGCTAACATCTGATTGCCAAACAGGACCCTGGTCTATTATAGAAAATAGTCCAGCAGAGAGAGTTTTTGCTGGTGCCTGGACTAGTGACAAACACTGAAGGGGTTTATTCACGCCTTATGACTATAAAAAGAGACTACCCTCCTCCCTTGAGGACACATAGATACACCTATGTAATTCCTCTTCTCCTTGCTAGAGTGATCATCCTTCTTCTATCCCTTTTTCTCCACTGTTAGAGAGATCAATTTTGAGGCAATATTCTTTGCTAGGAGTATGGATATTTCATCTAACAAATTTCTTCTCCAATTCATCTCTTTCTCCTAACCTTCAATCTTCTAAATTTTTGACTAGTTTTCATCACACCTGATGAAGGTTGGATCTTTGGAATTTTGTTTTTCCTAAACTCAAATTGAGGTAAGTCCCAAGGGTCTATAAACAAGATAATGAACAGATTATACTGATTATTTTTCTCAGCCATCATGTAATTCTTGGTTGAATTATAGTCTTTTTATCATATGTAAAACTAGACGTTTTTACATCTACCCTCCTTGAGCTATCATGCATTATTTTTTTTTTTCCAACTTTGACCTATTTGCATCAATTTTTACCCCTTCTAGTTTTTACGAAATAAAACTTAACACCAAAATTATAAAAAGATCCTTCATCATTAAAATTCTAAAATTGTAAATATTTAATGGAGAAAGTTAAAAAATATTATTGAAATAAGTGCAAACTAAGAAATGAGATTTGATACTTTTCTAATGAAAAATGAAGATTAAGACAATAAATTATAAATAGAGAAATTAGTATAACTTATTTAAAAAATAGGAACATGAACTATAAAAATTAATACACTTAAGAAACTGTAAAGAATACAAAAAGCAAACAAATATTTCAATAAGCATTATCATATAATGATGAAAACCAATAAATCTGCTCCAAAATTATGAGGGGAAAAACAAGTGTAGGCACCACCACTTGCTTTGCCGTCCATTACGGTTGTGAAAAAGACTATAATTTAAAAAAAAAAAAAATCGGTTAATTGAGCTAATAAAAACATTAAGCCTTCGATTCGGCTAATTCAAAAAAGTTAGTTAACTACTGGTTAACTTTTATAAGATTGAGAACAAAAATGTTTTTAAAAGTTTATTCGTTATTTGTGTTCCAAACCTTATAATTTGTGAATGGTATGTAGCAATCTTATATTATAAGTAGTAGAATGATGGGGGTTAATAAATTACTTTCTAATAATATTTATTTAAATTTTAAATTTCAAAAATTTTGATTTATCCATTGAATCTTGAACCTCTCTCACCTTAGCTCTCTTGATTCAAGTGTGACTTCCCTTAACATTACATGTTTTCCGCTCTGCCTCAACCACCACCTCTTCCTTAATCAATGCTTTAATGCCCATGACATTCTTTCTTCCCGACTTCGCCTCCCATTCAATTTTGTCTCTCATATTCTCCTCTTCCATACTGCAACTAGATTTACATTTCTCTTCTGGTCTTTAACGATCAATCTCTATCGTATCACCAAATATATTCAAGTGTACATTAGTCTATTTCACATGTTCATCATGAATATGTTGTTAAATGATTTGTGCATGGAGTTGAGTAGAATGTGGAACAACAAAGCTATAATTTAGATACTTAGGTGCTATTTCTCATTGTAATCATGAATGTGTTGCTCAATAATTTGTTCATAGAGCCAAGCAAAATATGGGGCAATGAAGTTATAGTTCAAATACTTATGTGTTGTTTGATTAAACTTTGCCAATCAGATTGCTATTTATCAAACTATTAACTTTTAAAAGGTTTTTATGATATTTGACCATATTGGTTCTACATCACATTAGAGCCTACAAATTCCCATACATACGCTTTGGTCAAATACTATAATCCAATAATGGTAAAAGGAGTACAAAACACTGGCTATATGATCAGGTTGCTAGAATCTCCATTTAATATTCTTTAAACTGAAAAATTTAATCATATCATAGTTGTGAGATATTCCCTTCAGTTCAGTTTTTTTAATAAGCATTGAATATTAGTTTATAGATATTGATAGAAATAAATGTAAAAGTATTTGTTAATTGTGCACTTCAGTGATTGGCTTGCAAAGTCATATGCTTAGAAACATAGCAATGCAAAAATATAAGTTGATGGTTGTGCTTCACTAATCAATAAAATCATTTAGAAATATTAAAACCACTTATAAGAAGATTAATACGAGTAGACGTAATCTCATTGTATGATACTAAGACCAGTGCAAATTCATATAAAATGTGTTTTAACTATGCATATAAGATTGGTGTGAAGCGTTTGCTATATGATCAAGGTGCCAGAATTCATATCTCCATATAATGTTCCTTGAACTGGAAAATTTAATTATATCATAATTGTGAGAGATTCTCTTCATTTTAGTTTTACTTTTTTATTTTTAAATGAAAAAAGAGTACATAATGAACATTGGATATTAGTTTATATATATTGATAGAAGAAAAATGCAAAAATATCGATTAATAGTGGACTTCAATAATTAGTTAGTAAGATCATCCAAAAACATAAAATACAAAAACACAAGTAGATGTTGTGCTTAAACAATTAGCAAAGTCATTTAGAAGCATTAAAATTTTAAGAGCATTAGTACCGGTAGATGAAATCTCATTTTAAGATCACAACTTTGGCACAAATTTATATAAAATGCATTCTAATTATTATTTTTAAAATTGAAATATTGTTCCATGTATCATTTTTATTCTTGAACTTATTATTTGTTTATGAGAGTGTTTTTTTTGGGGGGGCACACGATTGAGTTTTAAATTATATAATATATGTACAAGTTTTAATTTTTACATCAGTCACTGTTACATTCATATAAAAACCCATGCAACAGCACGACACAACCTATATTTTTTTCGCATATTTAGACCTATGTTCTTCCTAAAATATTAATCGGATTGCCACTTTAGAATTTCATCAAAATATTTATTCATTTTTCTTTTCCAAATTACAAACTCTTGGATGATTCATTAGTTACATATCTATAAGTTCATAACTGTTAAAAGAGTTAAACATGACAATTTTATAATAATATTTAAGTAATACCATCTTATGCAAAATATGCTATTTAAATTATTTTTTAAAAATTTAAAATGTTTGTACAAGAGTACGGGCACAAACTAGTTGACTCAAATAATCAAGAAGCAGAAAAATCCTAACCATAATAATAATTGGATTAGAATTGAGTATATGGTATAACTTTGATTTTTCATAATATTAGTAATTATAATAAACCTAATCAAAAAATATAATACAGGACTTTTGATTTTGTGTAATAAGGTTTATTATTTTTTAATCTATATTCTATTCGACGTAAATTATGTTACACTTCTTTATTTGGCACTCATATTTCATTAGTTTCACAATATTACCTATCATATTTTTTCAAATTTATCTTTACCTTTTTTCTTCTTTTTTTACTCTCTCATGAATTTAATAGGAATTTTTTATTTTATCTCTATATTATTTGCAATCTACAAATTACAAAGATGAAGGGCGTTTTCATCATTTGGACATTAAATGTTATTTTGTAAAAAGTTGGGGGGTAAAAATAATGCAAATAGGTCGGGCTTAAAAAAACTAATGTGTGATGGTTCGAGGGGTAGGTGTGAAAGCGTATATAAAACTATGTAGTTTATCCAAGTAATCACAAAATTTTATTGCTTTTCTAGTTTTCTTTTGCCATGAGTAGCATGCAACATGACTACGTCTAAGAGATCATTCATAAAGATCATGTCTTTGATGTTAAATCGTTGAACAAGACAAATTGGCATGAAACTTCTTGACATTTGCATGGAATTTTTTAGATTTCACTATTTTCTTGTTTGATCCTAGTAGAGACCCTTGTTAAATGGGTGACATCAATTGGCGGATTTAAACCACTAACGTCGGTCATACGTTCACCCTTTGACCTAACTCTTGGCTAGTGGCCTTGGAGTCAAGTCAATCCCCATTTGAGATCGTGAGGATTGTTTTCAAACATATTTTCTAAAAGATTTTCATATTTTTCATAAAAAATGGCGGCAACTCTACTCATACATTATAAAGTCCAAACTTTCCTAAACAAAACACAAAAGAACAATTGCATAAATAGGAGGTCAGGATCGAGGTCCTTCAGCCGCGACATCTTTAAAGCCCAAAATTAATGTCATCGTTTTCGTATGGTGTGGCAGTGCTTTTGTTTTGGAAAAATTATATAAAAATCTATACAATGATAAATCAAGGCGTATGTCATAGTTATGTAAAAGAACCTATCAAAAATAGCGTCATATTGTGCACTTTGCATATTTAGCATAAAAATTGTCTGATCTGTTAACAAAAGGCCTTGCGAGGGATTTAATAAACAAAACCTAAAAGAGATGGGGTTACAATCATTGTTTAACTCCATGATGGAAACTGAACTTGATGAAAATATACAATTTTAACTTCAATGAAGCAAAGTACATCACAGGAATGTTTTGAAGCGCTCATCATCTTCTCCATTTGAAGGTCGTTTGGTCAAAATGTTGAAATGAAATGCAGTAGAATGAAACCACGAGGCATGATAACTGATAAGAGTCTGCAATCCATTTAGTTAGAGAAAGGAAGAACCAAAGAGAGAAATGAATATTGATATTTTTTTGCTATTACAAATCATCTGGCCACAGTTCCTTAGTATATATATAGGAGAACAGAAGGATGCAGCTATAGCTAGATAAAATATCTACAACTAACTCTCAGCTATATATTTCTTCGCAGGGCTGATGTGGATAACCAACTAACCTCTTCTACAATTAATTAATCCTCCTTTACATCCCCCCCCCCTCAAGGTGGAATTGGGGGAGAATCCACCAATCCTAACCTTGAACACAAGTAGTTATGCTGTAGTTCTCTAAGAGGTTTGGTCAGGAGGTCTGCAAGCTGCTCTTGGGAAGGAACATGAGAAGTCTTGAGAAAGCCATCCATGACCTTGTCTCGTGTGTAATGGCAGTCTATCCGCAAGTGCTTTGTCCTTTCATCAAAGACGGGGTTAGCTGCAATGTGCATGGCAGCCTTATTATCACAATGCAACTCAATGGACAATTGTGGATCAAGACAGAGGTCCTCTATAAAATGAGACAACCACTCCAACTCAGAGGTAGTTGCTGACATGCTGCGATATTCAGCCTCTACAGATGATCTTGCAACTGTCTTCTACTTCTTAGTTTTCTAAGATACCGATGATGAACCCAGAAAGACACAGAACCCCGTAAGAGACCTGGCTGAGTCCTTGCATGTTCCCCAGTCAGCATCACAAAAGGCTCTTAGCTTCAAATTGTTATTCCTTGGATAAAACAGACCCCTGTTGACAGTGCCCTTTAAGTACCTTAAAACATGCATGGCTGCCTGGTAATGAGGTTGCCTAGGTTGTTACAGGTATTAGCTTAGATGCTGCACTGAGTAGGATATGTCAAGTCTGGTTAGGGTGAGATATAAGAGCCTACCAATTAGCCTTCTAAACTGTCCAGGGTCATTCATAATCTCCCTTGTCTCTGCTGACAAATGAAGGCCTTTGGGTAGGGGAAACTTGGCAGGTTTTGCTCCAGTTATGCCAGCATCAGATAGGATGTCATGTATCTACTTTCTCTGATTGAGTATGATGCCATGACTTGATCTAGCAAGTTCAATGCCCAGAAAATAACAGGCCAAGCCCAGATCCTTGATAGTGAAGGTAGCATGTAGGTCTCTCTTAAGAAGTGTAATGCCGTGAATGTCATCTCCTGTTATCAATAAATCATCAACATAAACAAGGACATATGTGTGCTTGCCTTGAGCTTGTTTGGTGAACAGAGAGTAATCATTTTTGGATTGGGTGAAGCTCTTCATAAGCAAAAACTTGGTTAGCTCAATGTTCCATTGCCTAGATGCCTGTTTCAGCCCATACAAGGACCTTTGCAATTGTCAAACCTAGCCTGGCAGAGCTTTAAAGTAGCCTTGTGGAGGCTGCATATATACTTCCTCCTCTATAAACCCATGTAAGAAGGAATTATTAATGTCCAACTTATGCAAATCCCAATCTTTAGCTGATGCCAGAGCTATGAACACCCTGACAGTAGTAAGTTTAGCAACTGGACTGAATATGTGCTTATAGTCCTTGTCCTTGACTTGTTCAAAATCCCTGATCACAAGCGTAGCTTTGTGTCTTTTAATGCTTCCATCAGGCCTAAACTTGGTCTTGTAAACCCACTTAGAGGTTAAAGCCTTCTTTCCAGGTGGCAATGTGGTCAATTGCCATGTATTATTTTGCTCAAGAGCAGCAAGCTCTATCTCCATTGCCTTTACCCATTTTGGATATAGTTTTGCTTGTGCATAGCTAGTGGGCTCTGGACTTTGTAGAATTTTTATAAGAGATGCAACATAAGAAGGGGAACAATGTGCCAAATTTTCATAAGAAAACAAAGGGTATGATGCAGTTGTAAAGCTATAGGAGGTAGAAGGTTCAGCAGAAGGTGGGACAGCTGTTTGCTTGTTTATGAGTTGTGGACATACAAAGTCTTTAATCCATGCTGGGGGTCCTTTAGTTCTTTAAGGCTTTCTAAGAGGTGGCTCTTGCAGACATGAAGAAGTTGTAGAGGGGGTGACTGAGTTGAACTGGTAAAGAGAATAAGGAGATTAGGAAAGAGAAGGTGGTGATGAGTCAAGGGATATAGAAGGATGTGGTTCTGGGATAATAAATGGTGAGGGGATTGAGGCTTCATATATGTGCAGAGTAGAATCAGTATTAGAAGTAGATGGGGATACAGGATTGGAAGGATTGGAGATGTTGTGTTTGTAAATGTGAGGTTTAGATGCAGCATAAAAGAAGGGCTCACAGGATGAGAGAAAATGGACTTGTTGTCCCAATTCCAAAGTTATAGTGTGGTCCTTTTTTAAAGGGGAAAATTGTTTCTGAAAAATACTATGAAAGACCTTTTTGGATGTTAAATCATAAAGTTTATAGCCCTTCAAACCAAAGGTATACCCAAGTAATATACATTTTTTTGCTCTGGACTCAAATTTATCTGAAATCCCTATGTTTGCTGCAAAACATAAGCACCCAATGACTCTCAGATCTTGATAATTTGGTGGTGTACCAAACAATTTTTCAAATGGTCTCTTCCATTTCAAATTTTTCATTGGTAAAAGATTAATGAGGTGTGTGGCTGAGAGTATGCATTCACCCTAAAAATGTTTAGGAAGACCTGCTTGAAACCTAATGGCTCTTGCAGTTTCCAAGAGATGTCTATGTTTTCTCTCAGCTACCCCATTTTGCTGTGGTGTTTTGGCAATTGACTTTTGGTATAAAATGCCTTTTGAAGCAAAGAATTCATGACCAAAACCATTGATAAACTCAATCCGATTGTCACTTCTAATTAACTGTATTTTGGTTTTAAACTGTGTTTCAACCATATTGCAAAATCGAATAATAGCTACTTTTACTTGAGTTTTGTTTGTAGCAACTGAGTCCAAGTGTTTCTAGTAAAGTCATCCACTATTGTGAGAAAATAATGTGCCCCACAGATGTTTGCAACTTTGTAAGGTCCCCACAAGTCCATGTGAACAAGATGAAAAGGGTTAGAAGAATGTATGTTACTCTTATTGAAAGGCAATCTATATATCTTTGCCATTACACATATTTCACAAGAAAAACTGAAAGGAACATTATTACAAGAAGGAATATACTGCATTTTTAAAGCAAATGTGTGTCCAAGTCTTGCATGTAACGTGGCTAGACTTGGCACATTACAACTGGAAGAAAAAGATGCTGAACTGGAAGAAATATCAGTATAGGCATGAGCTGTAAAATCTTTATTCTTAAGAGAGCTATTTTTCCCAGCTGGCAAAAGCTTGTATAGCCCAGCAACAACTCGAGCAATAGCCATCACCCTTCTAGTTGAAAGGTCCTGTATCCAGCATTGGTTTGGAAAGAAAAGAGCAAACAACTTGTGATCAGTCAATAGTCTGTGAACTGATAGTAAGTTAAACTTAAAATCTGGCACATAAAGTACATTTTGAATGGTAATTTCTGGGGATAGATGAATTTGACCAATCTGTGTGACAGTCCTTAAGGAACCATCTGGTAAAGTAATTTTGACAGGTTCGGGCAAGGGTTGTAGGTTATGAAGTTGGTTCAGGTCAGATGTCATGTGGTCAGATGCACCTGTATCTACTGTCCAAGAGTTACTATAGCTATGTTGCACAGCACAACAAGTGTCTAAATGAGAGCTAATGGAGTTAAAGCCAGTAGAAAGAAAACCTGCAAAATGAGCAAATGGCTACAAATGATCATGTTGCTGTTCACCTTGTTTTCCCTTCATAAACTTCATCATTTCCTGAGCCAAAGCTTGAACAAGACTTGGATCAAACTGAGCACTGGCACCAGTGTTAGCAAAGCTGGAGTCCACAAGAGGATCCTCCTGAATTTGTTCTTTATTCTAAGTGAAAACGTGAGCAGCCACTCCAGGACCACCCATGCCTCTCCTTTTATCCTTGGAGGCATCATACCAATTAGGATAGCCAATCAGCTTAAAACACTGATCAATAGTGTGAACTGTCCTCTAACAGTGATCACAGATCCTTGCATTCTTAGATTTCTTGCTGTCTTTCTTGAATCCTTGTGTATTAGATCCTTTGGCAAGAAAGACATTAGGTGAGGCAAAATTTCCGTTGCTAGCCATTGCGGCTATTTCTCTAACATGAGTCACTCCTCCAGTGACTTGTCTTTGTTGCTCAATCCTTGCAATCATTAAGCAAGCCTTACTGAAGGTAGAGGTTCCATAAGCAAAATTTGACCTCTAATGGCCTCATAGTCCTCATTTAGATGCATCAAAAATTGCATCAATTTTTGCCTTTGGTCTAATTCTATGGCTTTCTTGATAGCTTTGCAATTAGGATTACAAGTGCAAATAGGTATCTCACTCAGATCAGCCAATTCATCCTAAAGCCTTTTCAGTTTGGTATAGTAAACAGCTATACTGTCATTTCCTTGATGCAAATCTTCAACTTCCTTTTGGACCTCGTCCAGCAAAGGACCATTACTTTGACTAAATCTCTCTACTAATTCATTCCATAATTCCTTAGCAGAATTAGCATATATGAAAGCTCC
>NCQT01113180.1:2488-13086 GCA_002740465.1 Stenocereus thurberi
CAGCATCCCCCTTAATGGTTATGCTGCTCAGCGTGGTGGTAAATCCCTGTCCCAAGAAAGTTCCAACTTAGAGGGGAATTCTAACAAGGGAGGCACTACTAACCTGAGTGACAACCCGACCATGGTAAGATCGGGTTGTTAATCCAGTCCCAAAGCAGGTTTGTGTCCCTATATTCACCAGAATGGGGAAAAGCCAAGAAAATAGCCCCCAACCTTGAAGGACGCCAATAAGCTATTTAGGAAATAAACCTCCCAAGTCAAAAAGGCTCATCAAGTTTGCTTGACCAGCCAAAGCTTCACCAGGACTATCCTCATCGGTATTCTCATAGGTAAGGTAATTATGATCTTCTACTCAGATGGGAAACAATAACTAAAACTCCGAAAGTTAAATTTGATAAACCTTTAGTCTCAAGCACCCCTACTATGGTATTAAGACCTCTCCAAGTTAGGGAGACTACTTCTCCTCCAATTCCTACAAAAGAAGGAAGGATATTGCTTTCCAGATCATAGAATCAAAGTGACCTAACCTTAAACGGGATTAAATCATAAGCATACAGTGGCTCGATCACAAGATCAAGGGCCAAAGCATTAACATATGCTGAGGTGACCTTACAATCTTCGATCACCACTCTCAATGAAGGCAAAGACCAACTCGAAGAGCTAGATAAGGTTACAAGTCCTGTTTTTTTATGTCCTCAAAACCCTCTTCTAAGAAGATGAGTCGTCAGTTGTCATCCCATAAGAGCCGTAAAGGAATCTTGCGGAAAAAAGGTCAAAATCGTTGTCCTCTCGATTTGCCCTGAAAACAGAGAGCATGGAAAACCTAATGAGGTTAGCAATAGCAACATAGTTATCACTCCACAAGATATCAAAGAGTTGATAGCCCGAGGGATCAAGGAATACCAAGTAGCCATGAATGCCCTAGTGTTGGGATATAGAAACCTGTATCCAAGTCACTACGACGTAGTTCTTTCCCCAAAGGTTATCGAAAGCCAAACTTTGAGATGTTCGATGGAATAATAGATCACTACATGAACATTTATCTAATTTCTACTTAGTGTGCGGTGAAACTATCCTAAATGATGCATTATTGATTAGGTAATTAGCATAGTCTCTCAAAGGGACGACCTTTACTTGATATACTCAGCTTCAACTAAACTCAGTTCATACTTTGGAAGACCTCCAAAGGACATTCCTGGCTCAGTTCATGAATTCAAAACAAAGGGTTTGCACAATAGACCTTCTTAACACATGCCAAAGGCTAAGTGAGAGCATGAATGAGTTTATTACAAGGTGGAGAAGTCTAAGCTAACAATGCCCAGAAAAGCTAAGCAAGTAATCGACAGTTCAAATGTGTGCCAACAACATAGGCCCCCAAGTTGTTACATAAGTTAGCAGTTTTCAGCCTCAAAACTTTGATGCCCTCATGTCTATGGCAAGCAATATGGAAAGGCAACTTGCCGGTCAGAAAAGTGCACAACCTCAGAGGGAAGAAAGCGAAAGGCCAACTAAGACAGGACAGTCAATGGCCAACTTTACCAAAACAAGCCCACAACCAGTCAATAGAGGATTTCTACCTATACTTAGATCTAGAGGCTATTGCTTCAACTCTTCACTAATATTTGAAATATATTAACGAGCATAGCAATAAAAGGACAATCCAGGGGGATGCAAATCCATGTTATAGAGAAGCATTAATTACTCTGATGCCTACTTTTACAAATCAGTATATTTTGGAACCTCCCAAGTGCATTTAGATCCAAAAGGGGACAACCAAAAAGAAAAGCCCAAGACTCTTATTTTACCTCATAAGGTCATTCAGAATGTCAATAACTATATCAATACAGCTAAGGAGCATCAAGCCCCTCGATCAAAATAGCTCAAATACACCCCAAATGATAAAAGAAAGGTTGGTCAAAAGGGGTCTTCACATTAGTGGGGGAAATTATGAACTCCATTGCCCTGAATTGTACTTTTTCCCTCTGAAGAATAGACTAGTCAATACTTAAGAAACTACACCATAAGAACATCACTTGGCAACAAGAGAGTGGTATTAATAGAAAGCTCTTCAAATTCTCCAATAGAAGTGCCTTCTTCAAGCAGTCCACCGTTCAGAGGATCATCACCATCTCAAAGAAGGAGGAAGAAGAAGAATAAGAGGAGACTTACAATAGCCAAGAAACAAATAAACATCTCTCATGAAGTTGAAATCCTAAAAGCATCATTTTAAGGGAATACCTCCAAAAATCTTCAAGTATCACATGATGGGGGACTTCTCAAGGCTTATGTTATGAATGATGTGGTCTTCACACCCCAAGAGGAAGAGATGTTCTACCAAAATGAGTAAGTCCAATATCGAATATCAATTTTTCAAAGACTTAGTAAAGTCAATGAGCTAAAACAAAAGAATATCCCAATTAGAAAGCGAAAAAAGTGGAAGCTGAAGAAGAAAAAACAACATCTTAGGAACCTTGTTTGGGTTCATGAACAAAACAAAGTTGACGAAGTTGAGCAAGTAGAAAAAGTTAATATTGTGACCATTGCAGATAGGCAAACACTCAAAATTTTGAAATTCCTTATCAAGAAGCTTCCAACCATCATGAGATAGTTGGGAAAGACCACGACATGTGTGATGAGGTTCAAACTCAAGCTGATTCAACTAAAAGCTCAAATAGTGATCAAATCGCATAGAACAAGACCTCTTTTAAGACTTTTTCAAGGCTATTCAACCAGCACCACTAGAATGGTAGACAGTGGTCAAGCAACAATCAATGAGCATAAGAAGATAAATCTAGGGACAAATGATGACCCCAAGGTAACTTTTTTTATTACTATGCTATATGATAAAGAAGTGGCACAGTACGAACAATTCATTCAAGAGTACAAAGACATATTTCCTTAGGCAAACCAAGACATATCGGACTTGGATCCATAAGTCATTGTTCACAAGTTGGCTATTTATGAAGGTGTAATGCCAATCAAGCAGCTTCATGGTGCTTTTCTCCTGAGTTGACAATCCAAATAAATGTTAAGGTGGACAAGCTCATAAACGCTAACTTCATTCATAAAGTTCAATACCCAACTTGGGTTCCTATTTAGAAAAAGAATGGTCAACATCATGTACATGGACTTAAGGGACTTAAACAATGCATGTCGCAAAGATGATTTTTCACTACCGATCACCGAACTCTATGTGGATGCTAGACCGATTCTTTAGGTATAACCAATTAAAATATATCCTGAAGATGAGGACTTAACTTCCTTCTGAGCACCACAAGGCATATTGCTACATGATAATGCCATTTGGTTTGAACAATGTGGGGCCACCTATTAGAGAGTTGTGATAATCATTTTTCATTATTTTCTCCATGCTCTCATTGAATGCTATGTCAATGACTTGGTTGTGAAAATAAAGGATGGACAAAAGCACCCACGTGACCTAAGAAAGATCATCGAAAAGATTCTTGAACATAAACTCAAAATGAACCCTTTGAAGTGGGCATTTGGGGTAACATTAGTGGGGAAGTTCCTCGGCTTCGTTGCTCGAAAATAAGGGATAGAAATTGACCCCAACAAAGTCAAAGCCATAATCCAAATTTCCCCTTTGAGAAAGTTAAGGGAATTATACGGTTTACAGGGAAAGTTGGCTTATATGCAATGGTTCATCTCAAATTTGTTAGGACGATGTCAACCTTTCACAAAAATCTTGAAAAAATACATATATTTCATTAGGGTTCAAACTTGTCAAAATGATTTTGAAAGCATCAAACAATACCTAACAAGGACACCTATCCTAATAGCTCTAGTTCAGGGAAAACCCATAATCTTATACACGGTAGCCTTCAAATAGCCTTTAAGATCTATGTTGGCTCAACTAATGATGGGCGAAAGAAATGCCCTATACTATATCAAACAGGGAATGGTGGGTGCAGATATAAATTACTCCCCATGGAGAAAATTTGTCTTACTTTAGTCTTCATTGTTCAAAAGTTAAGGCACTATCTCATATCCCATCAGATCACTTTAATCTCAAAGGTAGATCCATTAAAATACATATTGTCAAAGGTTGTGCTATTAGGGAGATTAGCTAAATGGCTATGCTTTGAGTCCCTTTTGATATCAAATTCGTGCCTCAAAAGGCAACAAAGGGACAAGTTATAGCCAATTCCCTACTATGCCTAGATAACGAGGAGCTGCCCGATGATCTGCTAGATGATAAGGTTACTCTTATTGAAACTAAACCGTGGCGGCTATATTTGGATAGGCAGTAAGGATTCGTAGGGCTAAAGTAGAGATTGTGTTTGTAACATTATTGGGTGGACTTATCCCTTATTCATCCTCTTTCCCTAGGATATGTTCAAATAATGTGGCTTAATATGAGGCACTTATCATTGGCCTCGAATTGGCCTTCAAAATGGATATTGACTAGTTGGACATGTTCGGTTATTCCCAGTTAATTATTTGATAAATAAACGGTCAGTACAAAGCAAGAAATGCCAAATTGGTACCCCTTTAACAAAGGGTAGGTTGTCTTATGAACCAATTTCCTCCAATAGAAGTCAGAATGTGCTAAGGTCCGAAAATAATAAGGTAGATGCCTTAGTAAAGTTGGCTGCTTCACTAACACTCCTGATGAAAGAGAAATTCAAAATTAACTATTAGAGAATGTCACTTGTTGGCCTCAACCTTGGACCACTTTAATGAAAAAGAAGACATAAATGTGGCCTTGGCACTTGAGGTCAAAGAAGAAGTAGACTGGAGACAACCTTTGGTTGAGTGCCTCTAGTATAGCATCTTGCTGATTGACCCAAAGAAAAGGGTAGATATAAAGCAAGAAGCATTAAAAGTTGCACTCAAAAATGACACTTTATATATAAAAGCTTTCGATGAGGTGTTACCCAGATGCTTGTCAAAGAAGGAAGCTGGTTATATCCTAAATGAAGTTCATGCTTGGGTATATGGTGCTCATCAGGCATGTCCTAAACTTGCTAATCAAATCAAAAGGTTGGGCTATTATTGGCCAACCATGGTTTAAGAAGCAATAAAGTTTGTTAAGGCATGCCAAGCTTGCCAAGTGCATGATGAGTTTATTCATTAACCGCCCCAACTACTTCACCCAAGCATATTATCTTGGCCCTTCCATACATGAGGGTTAGATGTCATAGGAGCTATTAAGCAACCCTTATCTAGTGGCCATGTATTTATTTTAGCAGCCACATATTATTTCTCAAAGTAGGTTGGGGTTATTCCTTTAAGAGAAGTAGAGAAAAAATAAGCCATATATTTCATTATGACCCATCTCATTTAAAGATGCGGAGTCCTATACAAAATAATTTCAAATAATGTCCCCACATTAAAAATAAAGTGATGATAATGCTTACAGAGAAGTATAAGTTCAGACACAACTTCTCGTCAAGCTATAGTCCATAGTCAAACGGTCAAGCTAAGCATTTAATAAAGTGATTTACAAGATTCTAAAGAAAATGGTCTCAGGATTAACGAGGGATTGTCATGAATGATAACTAGAAGCTTTATGGGCTTATCAAATCACAGTTTGAACAACTGGTTGTATGCCTTAAAACTTGGTTTTTGGTTCATAACTCGTGCTTCCTCTTGATATGCAGTTGTCTTCCCTAAGAGTGGCCATGAAATTTATTGATCTATATGAGAATACATGAGTATGATTGGTCAAAGTTGAAGCCTTAAATTAATGTCGATTAATAGCTCAGCAAAGGCTTAGAATTTACCATGCTCAAATGGCTGGTGCATTCAACGAGGGAGTCTAGTTTCCCATATTTGGTGTTGGTGATTTGTTTTAACATTACGCAAGCCTAATTGTCATTAATCAAAAGACATAAGAAAAATTTAAGTCTAAATGGAAGGGCTTTATGTAGTTACTAAGGCCATCCCTAGGGAGGCATATTAGCTCTTAAATCATGGTGGACAATTTGTATATGCTTGTATCAATGGCAAGTTTGTAAAGAAATTCTTTACCTGAAGTTTCTGGATAGTTAAAATGTATTGAACTACAGAAGGCTTGATCCAAGAAAAAGGGGGTAAGCAAGTAGTCTGGCTTTATGCTAGCCTATCCCTAAAAATAAATAAATTCCCTCTTCTCCTGTATGTAACAATTCTTGGAGTCATGTGATGTATCAAGTGGCCATCTGGCAATTATAATGAGAATCATTTATTAATTGCTCTTTATTATGTGGTATTTTGGTTTTCATCATTTTAGAAAAACATATGGAGGGGGAGGGGATAAGGAGGTATATAGAGAGGAAAAAGAAGAGGAAAAGGGAAAATCTTATTATATAGTTCTAGCTCTATGGTTGATACTTCCAAGTCAAATACTGCCTATTTGAAAATCATTGCAAACAATCAAAACAAAATTTCCAGTCAAGGAAAAAGGTTTTTAGTTATTGTACACATTTCAATAAACTTGATTACACTCAAAAGGGAATACAAATCATTCAAACTTACTTGGGTATAATCACAAAAAGTTGTCTAAGTGATCCATAAATACAATACACTGATCATCTAGCTTATTCTGTATCTGACTTTTGCTTAATAGTTATATCCAACATATACATATAACTTTGGATCCTAACACCAATGACGTGCCAAAGAATGTGAAACCTATGCAACGAGAAGCAGACACCACAGGAGACTCTCCTAGTTATGAATTCTATCTTGTTAGATGCAGTGACTTCCCAAGGGATGTGTGTAGGAGTCCTATACATAAAAATGAGAAAAAAGAATAAATATATATGAGCAAAACAATCAATTTAATGTAGTTTATGACCATAATACTTTAGGATTTCAAAGAAGACTAACTAAAAGCAATCAGTAGAATTCATAAGTAATCCACTAATCAAATATTATTTATATAGAAGTTGCAACTTCAGCTACATTTAACTCATTTCAGCCAAAGTATTAACCATAATCATTTAGTCCTTAAAGGAAAGCTTCATAACTATGTAATACAATTGTTAAGATGAGCTTGCCTAAATAAACTGAAGATGATGTCCACTAGTTTAACCATACTAAATCAAAGAGCAGATATCAAAGAGCTATTAAAATCTAATGAAAATCATAGCACTGGTATATTGCAAAACTAATAGAGGAGTTTAACAACCACAAATCACCTCCTAGTTACTCTTGCCAGATAATCTTAGTCGATGGCCTTTCATACATAAAGCATGTCTAAAAACATAGGATAACTTACTCTATATATTAGGAGGGGGAAAAGACACTAATACAACACATAAAAACTCATTCATCCTTTAAAATTTTACAAGTTTGGGATTATTCTAAGTTATATAAATAAATGTAACAAACTCAATCTTTGGTGAAAACAAACCAAACATACCAGATTTTGCCCATCAAGTTAAGCATTACATCTCGCATGAAAATTCCAAGGGTACTGACCAAGTAATTGTCTAAGTTACATAGCCAAGTAGCTTCTTGGAAACTATAAAACCATATTGTTTCATGAACAATCTGTATTAGATTCAAGCACATACTAATAGCATGAGCATTGATTTGTTGTTGATAAAGGATAAGAGAAGACAAGGTTAATCTTGTCCGAACGAGCCCATAAAACTATGGTAGCCTAAACATACTTAACAGTCGAATATTGAACCCTGAATTTGATTCTACTGTAGGCATAACAACCCAAATTCCTATTCTTCAACGCTGTTTATCGACTAGCCAATCACCAGGATAACGAAAAAGAGAACCAAATGAATTAAATGAAGAATTCCCATCAGAGCCCAACATGCCTTTTATTTAGAAATTTTGGAAACAACAGCAAAAATAAAAACAAAAGAAAAAGGATCTGAATAAGTAATACTTCATATTAGACATTATCACACAAACAAATTATAGAAATTGGAGGCCACATTATACCAAAGCGATTTCATAAATTTTCAAGCTATGATTTTCTATCTTCCCCAAAGGTCACAAAATACCTTAGAGGCTTCATATTCTTCAATACTCAAAGTAGAGTTCACTCGTTTAAACTTTGGATTTGGTGCCCAACAATAAAAGAAAAAAGGAAAGCGAATGTGAGTGAACTTACTGTAGGACAGTTGCTCTCCCGGACAGAAGGCTTAAGTCTCAAGATTGAGGGANNNNGATTCAACGAAATGGGTATGCTTGGGTATGTAATTTAACCAATCGAAATCCTAAAAGCAAGCAAGTGATAGAATTGGAACCCACATACGAACTTATGTGAAAAATTTACAACATAAATTAGAGTTTTCCCCCGTTTGGGAGAGAATAGACCAAATTTTGCAAAATTTCAATAGCACAATAAATCGTTGACAAAATTGGGGTTTCTAAATGAACACTAAGGAAGGTACATACAAAAATTTAAGGCTTTAGGCATGAATTGATCCATGAAATTTTGTGGAACACAATCCAACTCTAAGAAACAAAGAGAAAGAGGGAGAGAGACATAGGGAACTAAACTCTGGATTTTCCAAAAGACATTTTCATTAGTAGTTATGGAAGATGAACTGGGATTGATCACTTTATTCAATTTATCATTCTTTTATTCAAAGGATAGACAGAGTGTGTAAGACAGTGCGAGGGCGAGGGAGAGGGCGATGACGGTTTGAATTTTTTTTTTTTTTTTGAGAAGACTAATATGGAGGATCACTTAAAAGTGTGTCACATGCCTCACAGCCCTGTTTTCTCTCTATTTTTAATTATCTAAAAAAAACCATTGTCGTAAATTAGCTACGGTAGCCATTTTGAGAAACAATTGCATTAGGTTAGACCTTACGCAATAATATTGTAAGGCATTGCAAAGGTACTCTATTGCAACAATTTTTACTATTGTTGCTATGATGGGCATTATAGTAGGCTCATTTCATTGTAGTGTTGGGTAAGGACTAACCAAACCAACTGCAAAGAAAATGTCAGGCCGCATATATAATATGGAATACATTAAACTTTCTACAGTACTAGCATAGGGGACATTGTTTATTTACTCTTTCTCATCATCCGTTTTAGGCCACTAGTCAAGGCTTAAGGTCAGAGCCTTCTCAACTAAATCTAGGGACTTGAAATTATGCATCTAAAAACGTTCCAAGACCTTTTTAAATGTGTGCTAAGTGCATACCTAATATCTTCGTTAGATGGTTTCTAACTATTTTCATGCCTAGGACATACCTAGTTTTATTCATGTCCTTGATCTCAAAGATAGAGGACAACCACTTCTTGGTAGCTTCGATCATCTCCAAATTGCTCCTAGCCAGAAGTACGCCATCAACAGACAAGGGAAAAACATAATCCCCTGGTTCTTTGCTTAACATAGACACAATGGTCCTCTAAAACCATAGATAAGCCAAACAAAGTGATAGCTTCATGGAAGCTAAAGTACTAAGATGTAGAAGATTACTTAAAACCATATTTAGACCTTTTTGGACAATACATCTTACCCTTTTAATCCTTTGATATAAAGCCAATGGGTTGGTCCATATAGATTTCTTCCTCAAGGTCACCATTTAGGAAAGCAGTCTTTATGTTTATTTAAACAACTCTAGGTCCAAATGTTAAACTAGGGCTAGGAGTAGGCGAATAAATGTAAATCTCACAGTATAAGAAAAAAGTCTTCGTAACCTATACTTTTAATTTGGGTAGAGCCTTTTGCTAAGCCTCAAACTTGTCAATCGATCCATATGTCCAATGTTTTATCTTGAAAACCCATTTCTTTCCAATATAATTATATTGAGCTAGAAGATCAACAAGTTCTTAACCCTTGTTTCTTGCAATCGAGTCCATCTCATCCCTTATGACATCCATCTATTTTTTGTGATTTGGTGAATCAATTGTCTCTTAAAAAGAGGTAGGCACATTTCCCTCTAAGGGCGTATATATGAAGATTTCCCTTTCCATTCGGAAATATTGTTGAGGAATTTTTCTGCACTCACTCCTTCAGATCTTAGGACTTTCATCGTTTGTCTTCCTAATGAAGAATCCCTTCCCCTTACTCTAAGAGGTATAGGACCCTTAGTGTGTAGACAATCACTCTTGCTATCTCTTTAAGGTGTGGGATCTTGATATGTGGACTAATTACATGTTCAAGATAGGAGCTTGAGGATGAATCTCATTTCCCGGATGATTCTCCTTTGGAGTTGGAGAATGAGGATCAACCTCATTCTCCTAAGCAAACAAATGTCCCTTGTTCTTGTCAGATAAGGGAGGTGTACCATTGTCAGTTACTAGGTGCGAGTTCAAATCCTCTCCCTCATCGAGAAATGGTTAGATATCTTCTGGTAACTCATATAGTTCGACGTCCTTTTTTATGTCACCACTGCTTAGGAATCCTCATGAAAATCGACGTTGTGGAATAGATTTTTGTCATCCCACATTTTGGATGTTCCCATACATCATAGACCCTTTAGAATGTTCAAGATACCTTATGAACACTAACTTCATAACTTTTAGACTAGGCTTTCCATGTTTGTAGGTTGGGTTATGCACATAGCCAACCAAACCCAATGGGTGTAAGTGATCCAAAGACAACTTTTTACCACACTGTTGAGTTATTATATTTAGTTTTGATGATAACAAATCCAAGTGTAAAAATT
>NCQT01113204.1:1369-11739 GCA_002740465.1 Stenocereus thurberi
TCACATTTTCTGAGGTTTCCCACTCCAACAATGACAAAGTGCTAATTTTGCACTTCAATGCTTCTTGGGTTAATTGCCAATCTGTAGCTGCTAACACTGCTGCTGCTGCTATCACGGACGGCCGATAATCCATCAAACTAATCTCTGCATCAATTTATCTGACAATAGTCTTACTAATAGTTCTTGACTAGTCCACTATAGAGCAAGAATCAAAGAAACATACAACGAAATCATTACCAAACCAATACTTAACCACACCTATTGTGGCCCGTGGGAGATCAGATGTATAAAGTCTTAACTGTACTTTCTCTAGACTCGAAAACATGACATGACAATTTGATGAATTGAAGGGACATTTTGCTTTAGTCGACTATAATCCCAAGATGGAAAGGGGGAAGAAAGAGTTGTTACCTTTGATTATAGCCATAAGTAGCTCCATTGATCTAGAGATTAATTGGTCCAATTTAGTTCCATGATCAGCCAATTTGTTGGAGAAGTAATGCAAGTAAGGAAAAGGGGTGATCAACCTCATGTTCCAATCCAAAGTACCCAAAACAAGAAGCTCCATCTTTTGAATATCTCGGCAATGAAAACGGTAATCTTTCTTTGTTGAATACTCAACCAATGAGACTTCTTTGGTCTCTCCCATCTTCACAGCCAGAGATAAGCATGCTATTGACAGTAATCTAATTGCCCACAATTGGTCTTCCTACCATCAACATCAATCATCAACCCACATTAATTCATATGATCCCAAAATTAACTAAAAACCCAGAAAGATTATTAATTACTACCTAATCACAAGAAAATCATATCGCATCAATTAGAACTCACATCAATTCGTGTTGCTGATAAGTAGCGATCGAAGTATGTGACTGATAAATATGCAGTTTGATTGCGCAGACCCAGTAGGATTTGATTCTGCATTGAGATAAATTAATTATCATCATCATCATTTATCCCAGAAGGGGGGGGGGGTTGGAAAGATAAGAGGGTCGAGGAGAGAGAAAACGGACATGAAGAATCCAATTGATAGCATCCAAGCGGGCATGAATCAACCACGACCCAGATAAGGGCTCGGATCCGTAATCTGTTTGTTGCTCTTTTCGGACCAAGAATTTGATATAATCATCGTCATAACCAGAATCAAGACAGGGGATGAACATAGGTTGAGAGTAGATTAATTGAGTACCCATTTGATCATCTTCTTCTTCTTCATTCACCCAAAACTTATCTTCTTCACAAAAAAGATTTGAGATAGCAGAAGAAGACCAAGGAGTAGACGCACCCACCATTGCGAATCTCAATCTCCTTTTTTTTAATTTTCCCTTCAAGATTTTTTTCTGGGTTTTGGGTATCTATGAGTACAGAAATGCAAGATTTAATAAGAAACCAGAAAAGGAAATTCGTGATATTTCAACTGCCAAATTGCACGAAGGTAGAGATTGAGGCAATCTGGGGAGAGAGTGGAGAGGGATGATTGCGCAATGGAGCTGTTAAGAGCGGTTTTTGTGCCGCCAAAAGTAGCGGATGTGATATAGAGATACTGTTCGTGTTTGTGTTTGTCAGCGGTTTTATGTTATCAACCCAGCAGTAATTACCCAGTGATTAACTAATAACCAGAGCAGTGTCTATCCCAAAGAAAAAAAGGTAAAAAAATTACAGCAGTGAAAAAATGCTGAATTTTGTGTCCTACCGCCACAGTTTTGCTAGATCTTGGGGGTTTTTTTTAGGTCCGTGGCATTGAACATGTAACCAAGACCTGTGCTGTGTGAAAGGTTTTCAACCAAGTCAGTTGATAGGTCTTAGTCAATTATAAAGATAGAACATGTAATTAATATGTATTTCGGTGCAATAATATAATTTAGATGGTGAAAATAGAAATTGAATTTAATATCACATACCGTACAAATCAATTAGTCCAATTAGCTAATAGTTTCATAAAAATCTAGTTGTTGTTTACTCGAGTTCAAGTATAGAGATATCATCATGTGTTTTGTCGAGCTTGACAATTGCCCAATGCCCTTGGTGAATTATGTGAAAGTTCGCCTCATATGGCAACAACCTCATCATAAGGCATTCAAATATTTCATCTTGTGTGATGCGAGCGGCAGATCTAACATCTAGTTTAGATAACTATCAAGTAGCATAACAATCATGTTGTAATAAGAATTCTTCGGCAAATAAACTTGCTTTTCTTTTCTTCTTTTTTTTGGAAGATTAAAAAAAAGGCAACCAAATGTAGAATTATAGCTTATTCATCATGAATATGCATGATATTTGACATTTCTGATGAATCTACTTCTAGTGGAGGCTCGAAGGGATTGCATCTCATATTCCTTGGCATGAAAATTAGGCAAATATCATAAATTATTCAATGGGAATGTAAAGGGATCAGATCAGATATCGGCGGAAGTGTGGAAGTGTTTGGGTGAAGAGAGATTGAAGTGACTAGCAGAGCTTTTCAATGTTATTTTTAGAACTGCTAAGATGCCCAGAGAATGGAGGTTTAGTACAATCATCCCCTTGTACAAGGGCAAAGAGGATATTCAAGATTGTAATAATTATAAGGGCATAAAATTGCTCAATCATACTATGAAATTATGGGAGAGGGTGATTATGAGAAGGATGCGGAAGGATATTTTGATATCAGAGAACCAATTTGGTTTTATGCCTGTCAGGTCGATCATGGAAGCGGATTACCTACAAAAATACAACTGATCTGTGACGGAAACAACGACGGAAAAAGTTAATTTTTTCGACGGAAAATACGACGCCAAATACCCCGTCGGAAATCAGCTCGTCGCAGAAAATTATCCGACGGATTCCGACGGAATTACCTGTTGGAAAATCCGTCGGACAGGAATTAAGGTGCAGACATTTTCAGATGAGGAGAGGATTCCGTTGGAATCCTCCTCCCCCTCTGAAAAAATTTCGCTTTTCAAAAATTTTTCCTCCTCAATATTTAATAAAAAGCTTACACGATTAATGTAATAATTACCAAATATAAATTTTTATATCTGAAAATAAAATGTGCTAAATTAAAAATTTATCATGACATCCACACAATTTTCTTGAATCGGGAATGGGAACGGTGGCGTCAACAAGGTCGTCGGTGCGGAGGGGCGACGGGGCGGCAGCAGCGGCGGCACTCTTAAACCAATTTATAACAATTCATAACACAAAACTACATCGTTGATTGGGTCCCTTTTCGCAAAGCAAAAGCAGGGCAATAAAACCCATTATCGTCCCATCTGTCAACTAATGTTTCATATATTGCTCCCTCTATTCCATATTTATTGTCAGAATATCATTTTTATTATCTCATGACAGCACTAAATTTTTCCGGCCACCGAAAACAACAAAAATCCTCCTCCTTCTGTTTCTTCCTTGCTTCCTCTCTCTCTCTTCCTTGCCCACTCTCTCTCTCTTCACGGTTGAAATGGCTGCAAAATATATCCGAAATCCGTCCAAAACTTTAAAAACTCGATCCACAATTTTCTTGAATCGCGTGCTAGGAATTGGAATTTCCAACGGATTCCGACGGAATTCGTTGGAATTTCCGTCGGATTTTCCGACGGAATTTCCATCGGAAAATTTGACTTCCTCATACGTGTCCCTTTCGCCATCGCTTTTTCCGCTGGAGATTCACATCGTTTTTTGTAGTTGGGATTGTACAAAGTTAGAAATGCATATTTTCATATGATGTTTATTGACCTAGAAAAAGCATATGAAAGAGTTCCGCATGAAGTGTTATGGAAATCCTTGGAAGAAAAAGGAGTATTACCTGTGTATACTCGAGTTATTAGGGATATTTACGAGAAAGTCAGGACAAGTGTTAGGACGCCATGAGGGGTTACTAATGACTTCTACATTGGTATATGCCTGCATCAGGGTTCCGCTTTAAACCCTTTTCTTTTCTAATTATGAATGAACTTACAAAAGGGATTCAAGAAGAGTTACTATAGTGTATGTTATTCGCGGATGAGATTGTCTTTATTAATGAGGCCAGAGGAGGAGTTAATGGCAAGTTGAAGCGATGGAGATATATACTGGAGTGTAGATGCTTTCGAGTAAGTAGATCGAAAACTGAATACCTATATTGCTGTTTCAGTGTAAGGAAAGATACGAGGGGAGAAGCCACCATTGATGGAAGACGATACCAAAAGTCGAGAAGTTTAAATATCTAGGCTCGATCATTCAACAGAAAGGAAATTTTGACAAAAATATTAACCTGCTCATAAAAGTGGGTTGGCAAAAATGAAAGTTTGCTTTAGGAATGCTGTATGATATGAGGATGCCTGTAGGATTAAAGTACAATGTTTATTGCATGGTAGTTAGACTTGCTGTGTTGTATGAATCAGAGTGTTGACCTATAAAAAAGACACAGGTTCAAAGGTTAATGTTAGCGGAGATGAGGATGATGAGATAGATGTGTGATCATATGAGAATGAATAGAATTAGTAATGAAGTAATTAGAGACTTAGTTAAATCATCTCCCATCGAAGTTAAGATAAGAGAAATAAGACTCAGATAGTTTTGCTATGTGAAAAGAAAGAGTGAGGACGTTTCTGTGAGGAAATGTGAAAGGATTAACATCCCCAAAGGTAAAAAAGGGAGAGAACGGTCAAAGAAGAATTTGGACGGGGTGATTAGAGAGAACTTGAAAATAGTAGGGTTGATGAAGAGTTAGCATCATAGTTGTCTCTCGGTTGCAGTAGCGTAGGTTTGGTTGTAGTTTTTTTTTCGGTATGTCATGTTTACATGCAAGTAGTACATGCATCTGCGAAGAGACATTTTTTGCCTACCTCTATTTGTTAAGGTAAAGTACTTTTCTCTGCTATGTTGTACTTATGTTTACATAATTACTGCCACATGATTTATTAGTACTTCTTAGTTCATTCCCTACTGTTTATCCTTAGTTTTTCTCCATAAAATATTTTCACAAAATTCTTCTTCTATAAAATATTTTCACAAAATCTTGTTTTTTGGAATCAGTCTCTTTACGGGTAGGGATGCCGGTAGAGATACGGTTGCCTACATCTGGATCTCTCCAAATCCCGTAAAAGCGAAACCCACACTGAGAGGTATTGTTGTTGGCATGTAATATGTATGCAAGACTTGTGCTGTGTGAAAGGTTTTCAACCAAGTCAATGGGTAGGTCTTAGATAGTTATAAATATAGAATATGTAATTAACATGTAATTCAGTGCAATAACATAATTTAGATGGCGAAAATTGAAATTGAATTTAATATCACATACCGTACAAATCAATTAGTCGGTAATGTATATCATATACCTGAGAGTGTTTACTCCCACTTACCACGTATATATATTTTTCCAACGTGTATTTATCATATAGACAACTTTTAATATGTGACGTTGACATGACTTGTGAGAGTATGTACTCCTACGAGTATGATATATGCTTTACAATTAGTCTAATTAGCTAATAGTTTCATAAAAATGTAGCTGCTGTTGACTACAAGTTCAACCATAAAGATATCATCACATGTTTTGTCGAGCTTGGCAATTGCCCACGCCCTTGGTGAATTATGTGAAAGTTCGCCTCAGATGGCAACAACCTCATCACGTAAGGCATTCAAATATTTCATCCTGTGTAATGCGAGCGGAAGATCTTACATCTAGTTTAAGTATCAAGTAGCGTAATAATCATGTTGTAATCCGAATCGTGATCCCATATTTGCTAGTAATGGACATATGCACCTTGAAGTGAGTGACTTCATCTTAATTACAACATAATAATATAAACTATTTTCTTTCCGAACCAAAAAAAAGAAGGAACTACTAGTGGTTTTCACTTCCACTGTTTAGCTTCTTTTGTTATGCATGTACGGAAGACTTGGTTTACATGCCTCTCCTCAAAGTAACTAAAAGAAAAAGTATCATGCGGTGAACAGACTTTCTTTTTTCTCTTCTTTTTGTTTTTTTTGGAAGATAAAAAAACACATTTAGTTGTAGAGTTCTAGCTTATTTGTCATGAATATGCATGATATCTGATATTTATTGAATTTACCACTAGTGGACAAAGCTTATATCATATTTCTAGGGGTACAAACTCCTACAAATCACGTTAACGCTACACATTACAAATGATTTATATGACAAATACACGATGAATAAATATATATATACATGATAAGAGGGAGTACACACTCCTAAGTGTATGATATATATTACCACTAGTGGAGGCCTGAATGGATCGGATATCATATTCCTTGACATGAAAATTAGGCAAATATCATAAATATTATCTCTTGCATGATTATCTACTATTAGTACTTATTAAATAGGCAATATAGAGTCTGTATGTGGTCAAGACTCCAACCAATTCCAAATTTGTGATCTTGGTTAAGTGGATGGTAAAATTCATAAATGTGATCTCTACTTGGTGGCGTGAATCGAGGAAGAGAGATGGGCTCCATCCTCATGAATATAAGTTCCAAAGGCCAATTTTATTTATTTCTTTATATTCACATTTATGAGTATATATACATATAATGTGAAATCAGGAAGTTGAAAGTAATAATAAATAAAGAAAAAGGACTATGAGAAATATTAGCATATAGAGTTGACGTGACCAATAACAACAATGCCACTATTTTTTTAAATTGTGTATCTCGTTTTTGCGAAATTTGAAAAAATTTAAATATAAATAATTTTATTTTTATTTCCATAATTATTTACCGGGAGACTATTTCCAATCGAGTTGACATGACCACAAAGTTAAATTATAATTGCACGTAGGAGCGTCATCTCGTGAGATGGTACTGTAGAACACAGAACTGGACCACACCTCATGTTATATTCATACGGTACAATGCCATTGCTATCCACAGCTCCCTTAAGTCTAATTAAACGTATCTACTTTCTCTCTCTCTTCTTTTTGTTTTTTTGTCATTCTGCCCTCGTCATTTTGCTTTCGTCATTTTAGAGGTGGAAGTTGGCCTGTATATTTCATGCTCTAATTCCTAAAGGTATCGAGACAAGAGAAGGGAATGTGATATCTGAGGGCCTGTTCTCTTGACTTATTTTTATATAAAATAAATTTAGATAAGTTTAATTTAGAATAAGTTTAGTTTAGAAAGTTCACAATAAGTTCAGATAAGTTCATTTCAGAAAGTTCAGAATAATAAGTTTAGTAAATAACTTTAGAATAACTTCAAAATAAGTTCAGATAAGTTCAGTTCAGAATAGTTCAGAATAAGTTCAGTAAATAAAGTTCAAAATAAGTTTAGATAAGTTCAGTTCAGAATAAGTTCAGATAAAATAAGGCGAGGAGAACATGCCCCGAGTAATCTAATGCAAATTAATATTTGATTATTTGGAGTTTTTGATTCAGTTAATTAAAACTGGGGTAAAATCGTTTAAGAATAGACTTTGATTAAATTTGATAACATATTATTAGTAGAAGTTTGAATAATGTGGAGTGTTTTTTTTGGGGGGGGGGTAAAAGATAGTCATTTCATTACCACAAAGTATGAACCTCATTTACAATCATAATCACTAGAATGGACCAGTTCTAACGGGAGCCTATGTGCAATAGTGTCTCCTGAGTGTTTTTCTTCTTCCCCACCTTTCTCAAGAACCTGAGCCTTTGCTTAATTAGATCTATACATTGATTAGTAATTAACAGGGGGGAGAACTGCCTTTTCTGATGTAGTCTAGCATTCCTCTCTGTCCATAAACAGTATGTTAGTGCTGCTAGGCTGGTGTAAAGTATTTGCCTGTAAACTTTCTGTCGTTCACAGTATGCTGGAGCCACTGGGAGCTCTTCCATCCTGTGAAGGCTAGTATGAAATCTCAGTTTATTGAGTACATTTTTTAGCACATTTTGACTATACGAGCACTCAACGAATACATGCTGGTGTGTTTCCTCCTTACAGTAGCATAACTCACGGTGTGCACTTCGCAAACTCAATCCCATCTTTATTAGCCTATCCTTGGTAGGTAGCCTTCTCGAGGTGAGTCTCCAAAGGCATAGCGCATGCCTTGGTACATTATATATGCACCAAACAATTCTGGCTAAAGGGGCATCTTCCATTGAGCCCATCAACCATTTGTATCCTGCAGATATTGTATATTTTCCATTGGGAGAGTCCCTCCAGTGGTTCTGGGTGTATCCTTAAGCCATCCTTGTACGTATTTTAAGGATTTTCCTCCAATATCATGCTACATTTTCTTTGGTTTTAACAGTCCATACGGTTTGATATCCTACGTATATACCATACACCCGTTTCACCCAGAGGCATGCTTTTTCATTCGCAATTTACCAAAGGTGTTTAGCCATTGCAGCAGTGTTCCAGTATCCACAATTGATGATCCCTAGCCCACCAGCACTTTTAGGTCTGCACACCAAGTCCCAAGCTACCGGTGATGCCTTCACATACTCAATTTTTTGCCCCCAAAGGAAGTTCCTAGATATTGCTTCAATGCTTTTTATCACACCCTTAAGCAATATGAACAAGGGTGACCAGTATGTGTGCATTGAGAATGGCATAGAATTGATGACCTGAAGCCTTCCAGCATATGATAGGGTTCTTGATGTCCAGCATTGGATGCGTTTTGTGATCTTTTCAATTACTGCACTGACAATCCGCCTTGGTCCATCTTCTAGGAGATAATGGTATGCCTAAATATTTGATTGGGAAAGTACCCAAACCAAAGCCAATCAAGGTTGTTATGTCATTACATACCTGTTCCTCTGCCCCAACTGAAGTGCCGGAAACCATCCATTAAGCTTTGGACTATTGGTGTATGATCCTTGCAGAAAATCATGAGGTCATCTGCAAAACATAGGTTTAGGAGCTCAGGTCCTTGCATAATGGGTGGAACTTCACTGAGCGATGTGCTGCAACATGTATGAGGGTCCTTGTCAACTATTCAATCACCATAACAAAAATAAGGGGGGACACTGGATCACCTTGTCTGATTCCCTTCCCTCCTCAAAAGAAACCATGGTTGTGGCCATTTAAGTTCATGATGAAGTTGCTGGTCGTTATCATGGTTAGGATCCAGTTTCGAAATGGATCTGGAAACTTTAGCTTCCTCAAAAGTTGGTCAATGAAGTCCCAATATATGGAGTCATAGGCTTTCCTTAGATCAATTTTCATGAGGCATCTCGGTGATACTTTTTTCCTTTGACATAGCCTTACTAGGTCCTGGCAGATCACAATGTTATGACCTATTAGCCTCCCTTCAATAAGTGCTGACTGGTTGACATTGACTATATGAGGTAGTACCGCTCTCAGCTTGTCACAGATCACTTTGTAAATATATTTGTACAGAGTGTTGTAGCATGCAATTGGTCTGTACTTAGCAGCATTTGTTGGGCTTTTAGTATTTGGTACCCATGAAATCCTAGTACCATTTCATTTCCGTAGCAATTTTCCTGTTCGGAAAAAGCCCAGCACAGCTTGACATGCATTTGCACCTATTATTGACCAGCAATTTTTGAAAAATCCATTATTGAACCCATCAGGTCTAGGACTTTTATGTGATGGAATGGAGAAGAGTGCTTTCTTAAGATCTTCAGATGTGAAGGGTTGCATGAAGCGATTTGTTGTGAAATGGAAAGGCATGGCCAATTGCAATGATGCTTTCATTAATGTTGTCTTGTGTAAGCACATATGTTCCCAGCAAGTTTTTATAATAGTTTACAAAGTGTGCTGTTACCTCGTCATAACTCCATGTCCACTGGCCATCCTGCATTTGATAAGATGAAATTAGATTGAGATGGTGTCTTTGCTTGAGCTTAGCATGGAAATGTTGCCCATTTGTGTCATTAAGATTCAACCATTCATCCTTTGATTTTTGCTTGTAGAAACTTTCAAGTCTCTGTGTAACGCCCCCAGTTGCTAATGTCTGATTAGTCTAACTTAATTGTCTAATTACTATCGATTGGCAGCGGAAGTCCTGTGAATGGGGACACTACCGCCATTCCTGGACGGAGTAAGGCTACTTGAAAACCACATGCATTAGAACGTATGTCGTACTTAAACATACTTTCAACCACTAGCATTCCTGAAGACATATACTTACACCTGTTAACTCAGCGTAAGGCTAACAGTTACCAACTAACACAATCTTCATAATAACGTGCACCCAGCGGGGTTTTTCAGGAGGCTAGCCTCTAAATCACTGTAAGCACCTGCTAGCTATCATGCAGTAGACTGTGGTCCTCGCTCATTTCTCGCGTTCCTCTGACTTATCAGAAAGAGGGCTCTGCACTGATCCTTCACCTAAAACAGAAAACATGAAAATATTTCGAAGAATGAGTCGAAGCTCAGTACGCACATCCCTATGCTGTTAAATATGTTTTGTATGTAAATGGTTGGGCGCCCGCATT
>NCQT01113303.1:6916-19549 GCA_002740465.1 Stenocereus thurberi
CGAGACTAAGTCGCCCTCCTTGAATTTCCTCCGCAAGATGCACTTGTCATGGCAGTTTTTCATTTTCTCTTTGTAAACTTTTGAACATAAGCATCTAATCTCAACTCCTCAAGTTCATTCAATTGCAGTAACCTCCTCTCTCTCGAGGCCTTGAGGTTGAAATTTAGTTGCTTAATAGCCCAATAAGCCCTATGCTCCAATTCAATGGGCAAATGATAAGGTTTAAGCCGAAACGATTTTGTACCAATGGGAGTCTTGAAAGCGGCGCGGTAGGCCTAAAGTGTATCGTGAAACGTATCCGACCAATCTTTTCTTACACGAGCCACTATCCTTTCTAAAATGACTTTGATTTATCTATTTGAGATCTCTGCTTGGCCACTTATTTGGGGTGATACCCCAATCCTTCCTTGCGATGCACCCCATATTTGGTAAGCATGGCCTTGAATTTTTGTTCAACGAAATGGTCCCTCCATCACTAATTAAAACCCTTAGAACACCGAACCTAAGGAAAATTGCCCTTTTGAAGAACCTAGTCACCACTCGTGCATCATTTGTGGGGCTTACGATAGCCTCCACCCATTTGAAAACGCAATCAACGCCTGCTAAGATGTATTTGTTCCCTCTTGAACAGGGGAAAGGCCCCACGAAATCGACGCCCCATACATCAAAAACTTCCATCTCAAGGACATATTTGAGCGGCATCTCCTTTTGCCTTATCAAATTTCCAGTTCTTTGGCATCTATCGCAAGCTGGAATGTATGTATTAACATCCTTGAAGAGGGTTGGCCAAAAGAAACCGGCTTGAAGGATCGTGGCGGTAATTTTGTCAACGCTTGCGTGGCCTCAACAAGGGGAATCATGGCAATGCGAGATGATGGATTGCATCTTTTCTTCTGGTACACATCGCCCTATAATCCCATCTCCACAAGTCTTGTATAGGTATGGGTCATCGCAAAAGAAGAACTTGACTTAGGAGAAAAACCTCTTCTTTTGGTTGGAGTTCATGTCGAGGGGTAGAATGCCACACACCAAGAAGTTAACCACATCTGCAAATCAAGTAGTATCTGATATAGCTAAGGTGAGCAAATGCTCATCTGGGAATGAATCATCATGGCCAACCCACACTCTCCATCATCTCCTTAAACAACCGATAATCGGGAGAGGTGATCCACTACCACATTTTTAGTTCCCTTCTTATCCCAAATCTCAAGTTCGAACTCTTTAAGGAGAAGGAATCACCTAATTAATTGGCTTCGCATCTTTTTTCTCCATTAGGTGTTTGATGGCATTGTAATCGGTGTAAACTATCACCTTGGACCCAAAAAGATATTGCCGAAACTTCTCAACAACAAACACCACCGCCAACATTTCCTTCTCCTTGGTGGAGTAGTTCGCTTGGGCTTCATTGAGGGTCTTGCCTACATAGTATATTACGAATGACTTGTTGTCTCTCCGTTGATCCAAGACTACACCCATATCGAAGTCACTAGCGTCACATATCAACTCAAATGGTAGACTCCAATAAGGTGGTTACATTATGGGAGCCGATATCAAAGCCTCCTTGATCCTATTAAAAGCTTCAAGACACTCGTTAGTAAACATAAAAGGGGTATCTTTGGCTAAGAGTTGGGTGAGAGTTTTTACAGTCTTGGAGAAATCCTTGATAAAGCAATGGTTAAACCCTGTATGACTAAGGAAACTCCTCACCCCTTCAACATTTGTGGGGGTGACAACTGCTCAATTACCTCCACCTTAGCCTATCCACCTCAATACCCCTATTAGACACGACATGCCTAAGAACAACCCCCTCTTGTACTATAAAGTGACATTTCTCCCAATTCAAAAGCAAGTTGACTTCCTTGCATCTATGGAGCACCTTAACCATGTTTGTCAAACACAAATCAAAGGAGCTTCATAGATCAAGAAGTCATCCATAAAGACTTCCATGATGCTTTCCACATACTCAGAGAAAATGGCAAGCATACACCGTTGGAAAGTAGAAGAGGCATTGGACAAGCCAAAAGGCATCCTCCTGTATGCAAAGGTACTGTAAGGGCATGTGAATGCCATTTGTCTTGATCGCACAGATGGATAAGGATTTGGAATAAACTCGAATGCCCATCTAAGCAACAAAAGAAGAAATGTCGTACAATCTTTCCAACATTAGATTAATGAAGGGGAGGGGGAAATGGTCTTTCCAGGTAGCATTCTATAGTCAACACACATCTGCCACTCAGTCACTATTCTAATGGAAATCAACTTAACTTCTCATTCTTGACAATGGTCATACCCCCTTTTTTAGAGCTACTTGCACTGGGCTAACCGACTCACTATCCGAGATAGGATAGATGACCCCGACATCAAGTAATTTGACAACCTCTTTCTTGGCAACATCTTGCATGTTGGGCTTTGAGCTTCTTTGAGGTTGTCTAGAAGGCTTATGACCCTCATCAAGATGTATTCTATGTATGCATAAGGTTGGACTAATTTCGCTAATATCATCAATACTATAGCCATGGCCCGTTTATGCTTACAAAGCACATTCAATAATTTCTTAACTTAGGGACCATTAAGCTTAGCACTAACATTGGCAGGAAAGGTATGATTGGGACCAAGAAATTCATACCTTAGATGAGAAGGTAGGGGCTTCAATTCCAACTCGGGAGCATCCTTCTTGTCTTTATTGGAGGAACAATCCTCCACATTAAGAATCTCCCTTGGTTAGTGCCTAGGGAGGTATGGTTGGGCCAAGTTGAAAACTTTGGCACAGATTTCAGTTTCTTCATTCAGGTAAAGGTCAACCCCATTGCCACGAATGCCGATTAAGCACTCCTCAAGCAGGTCCGAGTGGGGGCTAGACGTTCTCATCTCCTCAAGTATTATCTTTTCAAGCAAATTAACCCAATAGCACACATCCTCTAGGGAGGGAGAAGCTATAGCTTGTGAAAGATTAAATTCAAGTTTCTCCTCGCCAACTTGAAGGGAGAGTCTCCAATTTTTGACATCAATCATGGCACCAACCGTGGCTAGGAAAGGGCTCCCTAAGATGATAGGTATTTGAGCGTCCTCCTCCATTTCCATGACAATAAAGTCGCAAGAAGAATTTCCCAATTTGAAGAGGCACATCCTCTAGAACTCCAATGGGGTACTTTACAGAACAATCCACAAGTTGGATTGAAATTGTGGTGGGCTTGAGTTCCCCTACTTGGAGCCTCTTGCATATTGAATGGTGCATAAGGCTTACACTTACCCTAAGGTCACATAGGGCTTAGCTAACGGCAATATCCCCTATGGCACAAGGAATGGAGAAACTTCCGGGGTCTTTGAGTTTAGGGGGGAGATTGTTTTGGAGGATTACACTACACTCCTCCGTGAGGGAAACCATGGCATTTTCTTGAAATTTTCTTTTGTTAGAAAGGATCTCCCAAAAAGTGGCATTGAAGAATGGGATATTGATCTGCAATTTCTTGGAGCACCTCTAGAAATTTCCCAAACTTGGCCTCAGGTTTGGACTTGGCAAGCCTTTGAGGGAAAGGGACTGGTGGTCGATAAGGCTCAACTGGCCTAAGCTGTATGGTCTCCTCATGCTTGTCTTGCTCTCCACTTTTTGGGATCGATTCATCCTTATCTTCTAACATTTCCTTGCCCCTGTCTTCGACCAACCCTTCATCCACCTCCCCTTGAGGTCCTTGTGGTTCTTCAAGTTGCTTCCTACTTCTTAAGATGATGGCATTCATGTGCCCCTTGGGATTGGACTCTGGTTGGCCTAGAAGGTGCCTGGGAGGTTGGGATAAGTGGCTCACTTGTTAGGCAATTTGAGCCAGTTGAGTCTCCTTCACCTTTTGGTGTGTGGACAAGCTCTCAAACTTGGTATTAAGTTGGCTCACAGACTCACCAAGAGTCTCATTTGTCTTGCTTTGAGTTTGCATGAGCCTCTCTATCATGCTCTCTAAATTGGACTTTTGAGGTGGAGGTTGTGGGGGTTGAAATTAAGGGGCACAGGATTGAAAACCAGAGGGTTAGGATGATTTTGTGAGGGGTGATATGGAGGGGGATTTGGATTTTTGTAGGAGAAGTTGCGGTGTTATCTCCAACCCGGATTAAAGGTATTGGAGTAGGGGTCATTTTGTGGTCTATTGTTGAAGTTATAGAGGGCATTGGCTTGTTCAACTGTGAGATCTTGAAAGGAGTGGCTAAGATGACACTCATTCCCACTATACCCATGAGTTCCACGCACCTCACAAACACAAGTTTGTTTGGTTGACCCACTAGGGATGCCACCATGAGAAAGAGTAGGCTGAAGTTGATCTATCTTTTGGAAAAGTGCATCAACGTTGCTTGCAAGCATAGTAAAGGCATCAACCTCATGCCTTCCTCCTTGTTTGGAGAGTCCCCTTTCACTTACCCAATGGTAGTTGTTGGATGCTATGTCTTCAAATAGTTGATTGGCTTCATTGATGGGTTTATCCATAAGTTCACCTCCAGTGGCCACATTGATTAAAATCTTTATCAGTTATTGAAGGCTGTTATAGAATGTTTGCACCAACAACCAATCTGGGATGCCATGATGAGGGCACTCTTATTGGAGCTCTTTGAAATGTTCCTGTGCTTCATAGAGAGACTCACCCTCCATTTGAGAGAAGGAGGTGATATCATTCTGGAGTTTGGTGGTCTTCCTGGGAGCGAAATACTTACACAAGAACACTTTGGAGAGACCATCCCAAGTAGTGAACAAATTGGCATTCGAGTTCAAAAGCCAAGACTTAGCATTGTCCTTTAAGGAGAAAGGGAATGACCTCAACCGGATGGCATCATTGGAGACCCCATTCATCTTGATAGTGTCACACTTCTCCAAGAATGAATGTGGTTGTTGGGATGCTCCATTGGGTACCCTCTAAATTCATCTTGTTGAAATTGGGGATGAATGTCGGGATGAACTGGAAATTGTTGGCCTTGACAGGAGGTCTCACGATGCTAGATGGAATGGCATTTGGATCCGGCATCGCGAAATTCCTCAATGGTGTTGTAGCGGGATCCATGTTGGCTTGTTGAGTTTGCCTTCCTTCCCTAGCTTGACTTCTTGTATGTCATCAGAGAGCCCGGAGAATAGCTTCAACCTCGGAATCAAATGGAATCAAATCACCCGAATCTTACCTTCTTTTGTGCATATGAGGACAAGTACTGCCAAAGGAGATAAGCCGACTCGAGAAAGAATAACAACAAAGCAATAAAAATAAAAACAAAACTCTTACCTCCAACCACACTTCTAGTTATAATACCTAAGGAATCCTATTCCTTGGCAACGGCACCAAAAACTTGTCCACTTGCGAATAAGCTTTAAATTTATACCGCAAGGGAACGGTTTATCACCACCTATTTGAGGTTTCGTCTATTGAGAACAAGACTTTAGGGTACCTAACTTAGTGATTAGGTTAAATCTAGAGAGTTGAAGAGTAAGTTTAAGTGTGAAAGAGACAAGGGTTAGGTAAAATAGTAGCCTAAGATTCAATTTGGGAAGAACTTGGATCGAGGGATTAGTCATTAGTGGTCACTTATCCATACTAGGCATGAATTCCCGAACCTGACTTAATCGATAAATGATTCATAAAGGGGGTGATTGACTTATTTAAGGCTGCCCAAACCTCCTTTCAAAGAGTAAGGGTAACCTTAATCACCAAGCTCATCTATTTTCATGGGGCTTGAAGGTTAAGGTTGAACATGGCCAACTTGCACCAAACAAGACCTTGGGTTATTTTTATACCTAAGACTTGTTCTCTCTTCTTTTATCAACAAAGGGTGAGTACCCACCTCTTGGTATGGTTATTCACCCTAAGTATCGGATGAAATATCCTTTCAGGCATCTCATCTAACACTTTGTTGGTGGAAGATGAGACCCCTAAATAACTTGAAAATTAAGGCAAGACAAGTTCACACCAAGTTTATTATGTCATCCTAGCTCCTAATCCCTAACCCAAGTTAAGGAAACTACTTACTAATCATCATCTCAACAATCCACCAATCACAACAAGCACGCCGAAATAAGCTAAACAAAACCAACCAAAGAGAAAAGAGAGAGAGAGAAAGAAGAACAAACTTAGATTAATGGAAAGGAGAATGGAAGTCTTTAAGATCTTCAATCAACAAACACCCAAGAACCTTAATCACTCTTAACCCTAAAATTTAGCCTAGAAAGTGTTTAAAGTGCTTCTACAAGAGGAGAAAATTAAGCCTCCATAATTGGGAGAAAATGGGGTATTTATAGGCTCAGTAAATTAGGAAAATGCGACAGGGGTCAGCTTAGAGACACCCTAGTGATCGCCTAGCAGGGGAGTCCAAGGGGCATGGCAACGGTCGTCGCCACCTCCTGGGGGCCTGCAGGTGAGCGACGATTTAGCCGTTGACTGTGGGACGGCTGTTGTGCCTTGGAAACTTCATCTTTGCCTTGCTTACTTGTTCCCTTCAAGCGTTTGGGTGATCATCCTTACTCTCGCCTTGCCTTTTTCCAGGGTTTAGCTACCCCTCTTCCTTGAGTGTCTTGAAATTACCTTCAAAAAGTTAGAAAATGGATTAAAATTAGGCAACAACATTAGAAGAGGCATTATATGGTGAAATCCCCCTAAATCAAAGGAGAGTTAGGAAAAAGATAAACCAAAAAGGGGGTGTGAGCTTAGTCAAAATTGGGGTTTATTAGAGGGTCATAGCAAGAGTTCTCTTAAAGAGGGGAAGATAACCACATGCCTAGATCAAACTTTAGGAGGTGTTATTTCCAATTAATCAAGTTCCCCTTGAATTGGACATCAATTGGTCATTTAAATTTGGTCTCATGTTCAAACTGTAATTTATTGTTGACATGTTTGAGTATTGAATGATTAATGCTCCATGCTTAGGTTTATGATTTTGCTAACTTTAAGTCATCAAAATCTGGCATAATATTTATCAAAACCATACCTTTAGTTTGGCATTAGGACTCTAAAGGACCATAGCCTGTCCAGCTGAAGCAGGAGGGAAATCCTTCCACTCGGTTAAAGCCTATTTTGGAGGCCACTTGCATTCTTGCTTTCTAAAACCAATCTAATGATGTTGTAAATTATTTATTTTGCCAAAGAAATCATTAGCTCATATGTTAACCTATCTTTTGTACTTTTGGCACTTCCAGTAGCCACTTGATCAAGTATGCCCTGGTTCAGCTAGTCACTTTAGTTATACTTAATTTAGGCTAATTTACCTTATTTGTAATTAGTCTTCTCTTGCGTGACGTAGAAACTTGAGAGCATTGTAATGGCCTATAACAAACCCCCTTACTTCTTATAAACATAGATAGCTTATAAAAAAGGTTGAGTAAAAACTCTCCTACAAGGGTGGATTCTCCTGAGCCCAAATCCTAAGTGTTATATCTATAAGCTGTTTCCTTAAAGTGGTGATCTCATAGGTCCAAATCAAAATCCCTAGTGGTGCTTTAGTTGTATGTAGGGAACTTAGTTTAGAAGAACCCTTGAGGAGTTTAGTGGTCTTTTTGAATCTATCAAGCCTCTTGAGTCTAGTTCTCTGGTCTCCACATTTGGATTCATTTGGGTCAGTTGAGTACATGTCTTTCATACAATTATTTATGGCATTTAATTTCTTTTCTTTTTGTCTTTATGAGCATCAAAGTAACAAAAAATTACGTCCACACTCACCCAGTGAAGTTCGAAACAAATTGTGGCTTATGAACCCTTATTTGGATGTGTTTAAGGTTAGGAGACATACATCGTTTGGTATCAGAGCTTTGCTACCCTCATAGGCCTTCATGCTAGGTTAAACACATCACTTAAGGCAAACGAAATCCATACCACAAAAAACCAGAGGCCATGTCTTCAAGGAGGGAAAAAAAAGAAGTTGGTCAAGTTAAAACACAAACTTCAGTTCCTTGAGCTTGCTATTTGACAATAGGGTCTTAGCCTCTGTTCTCTTATCCTTAATAAGCAAGAGGCAGTAGAGTTACCCTTAACCTCTAATAAAAAATGCCATAAGAACATTGAGGTTTATTGGAACTTGCCTCCAAGGTTCGATAAGCATGAACATAAAGGAAGTTATGCAGACCTTTTAGAGATGTTTGAAGAATGAACAAGCGACAAAGATTTATGAAGATTTTGATCCATGAAGAATGCCCTGATTCTTAATAAGAATTGAGGAAAATTCCTTTTCATAAGGGGATGATTGATGTACATACAATTCAGTCTTGAGGTCATACTCACATAACTTTTTCCAAGGCGGTAAATTCAGTTCAAAATTATGTTAGACCTTTTCATATTTTGACTTTGTCACTTGAGTTTTTTAGAAAAAAAGGCATTTTATAGATTTTTTTTACTTTAAAGGCCATTTTGTAACGGGCTTTCCAAATCCTTGAACATCCTGTATTCAAAGGGAAAATAAGAACTAAACTTAAAACTTGGCTCAAGTAATTTTGTTTTTATCCAATTTTGTGCAACTCATACTCCATCCTTAAAGTATTTAAGAAGTGTAATTAGCTTCTTGGAAATCTAACGAAATTTACTTTTTGGTAATGTAATTTAAATTGAGCTAAGTCAAGAAATCTTGTTAAAATAAATTAAAGAGGTCGAAGTGTCACATCTATCTAATTGGGATAGTCTGTAGCCTCAGTTTTCTTATAAATGTTTCCTAAGGGAAGATGCTTCATTCTGAGCAAAAGGATAGTTATATGAAACCTTAGAAAGTCTATTTTAGGCTGATTTAATTTAACTTAGTTTAAGATGGGAGATTCTAGGAGAAAAGGACCAAAGTACATACGTTGCCACTTTCAAAACCATAACAGACCATGTCAACTCATGCAGCCAGTTCCCATTTCTCACGAAGAATTTTGATGTGATCTAAGTTATATAATAAAAAACACAATTCAAATTCCTTGCGAATTTTGAAGCATCCTCTCTTAGGAAGTGACTGGAAAATTATGGCTTTTAGCAGTTGGAAATTTTATATATCATCCCAGTAGCTCGTTAGTCTATTAAGTTGATCATTGGAGAGTTGTAGCATCAGTTGGCTTTAAAAAGGGAAAATATCTACCTGCCTAGTTAAAGTTTAGGATGTCCTTTTTCTAATAAATCAAGTTTTATTAGAATTAAACATCATTTGCTAAAGTCATAAGGTCATTCTGCAGTTCACTATTACATAGGTCTGAATATTTAATGATTAATACTCTATGCTTATCCTTATGATTTTGGTGACTTTACGACAGTGGGGTAATATTTATCAAAATCATGCCTAACATTTGGCATTAATACTTGAAAAGGGTAGTCATATGAAACTTAGTCTAAGTCAAGAGATTCAAGGAGAAACTCACCAATGTACACAAGCTGCGAATTTTAGAACTAAAGCAGACCACTTCAATTCATGCAGCTTATTCCCACTCCGCATGAAAAGTTTTGAGTTGATTTAAGTTATACAATAAAAAAGACATCTCAAAAGTTTCTTATGACTTCTGAATCATCCTTGTTAAGGAACTAAGCAGAAAGTCATTACTTTTAGTGCTTGGAGATTCTACATATCAGCCCCAGAACTCATACGTCCACCAGGCTAAATATCAGAGGGATATAGCAGGAGTTTGCTTCAATAGGTGGAAAGCATTAACATGCCTAGTTCAAAGTTCAAGATGTCCTCTTTCCAATAAATCAAGTTTCACATGAATTGGACATCATTTGGTCATTCAATTTGGATCTCAAAGATAGAAGGTCAATGTTCGTGTCAAAAATATGCTATTTTAAAGGTACTTTTACACCTGTTTTGTGCTCGTTATAATCGTATTTTTAATGTTTTTATTTGATTTTATTTTAATTTGTAGGTTTTGAATAAATAAAAAAAATTATAAGAAATGCGGGAAAAAGATAATGAAAATGCCGGGAATGGAAATTGGGTCGAATTGACTCGTAACCAGCCCAAAAAATTTTTTTAAAAAAACCGGCCCAAAAGCAAAAATGAACCAATCCAACCCTTCCCCCCCAGGTGTGCGAGGCACGTGATCCCTAATCCCCCCTTCACTTATCTCATCAGTCTCTCTCCTCATTTCGGTGCCCAAAACCACAAAGCCCCACCCAGAGAACCCGAGGCCTCTTATTTGCATTACACAAGTTGATTACATTTAACCAAACATTACATAAGTGTTGCATTTTGATGGGGATTAAGCTATCCAAGGCTCAGTTAGTTCCAAAAGGTTATAAGGAAGTCATGATTGAGCTCTTTAGGTCACAAGGATAGGCTCAAAATTGAAAAAGATATTAAGTGCAAAAACTATCTAAGAGGAGCTAAAAAGGCCCAGTTTTGTAAGCTCGATTATTAAAGCTTAAACATTATTTAGGGAGCTTAAATCCAACATTTTAGGAACCTATTTATGTTAGCTTTAAGGACATTAAAAGAGTTTTAGGTTAAGTTAGAGAATGGAGACAAAACCCAAAAAGTAGCAAAAATGATCTAGTTTGGATCACTTAGACCTTTTGGCAAAAGGGCAGAACCCATCCACTTCTAAATTGAGTCATATGAAATTAGAGACTTCAAGCTTTCCAAAAACTTGTTTTAGTGATTTTGAGCAAGTATCTTGGCGGATGTGGATTTTTGAAATTGGGTGTTGTGCACTGAAAGCGATAGGTAGCCCATCCCTTTCACCTTTTATATCAGCTTGCTTTTTTTTTGGTCTCTTAGTTCCTATCGGCCCTTTTAAAATGCTTATAACGGCTCTAAAGTCTTTTTCCCCTATAATTATGCTTCTTTATAGATTTAAAAGGCATATTTGATGTTGAATGAAATTTGTGATTAACTCCTTCTCTTGCTTATCTTCGTTTTGGCTAAACAAAGCGATGATTAAGTGAGTCTAATCTATCTTATGGTGGTGTGTCTCATCTCTAAGAGTGATTAAGTGAGTCTAATCTATCTTATGGTGGCATGTCTTATCTCTAAGAGTGATTGAGAGCCCTAGCATTGGTCAAGGGGTGTGCCTTATCCTTGTTCACGCTAGTTTATCTCTTTTGCTTTATTGTGCTAATTTGGACTTTTTCATTTCCCCTCATCTTTTTGAGTGTTTGTTTGCCTTTTTCTTAACTCAAACACCTTATCTACTCTTGGTAAATCATATTTGGTATTAGATCTTTTGGCTAACCATCTTACTATGAAGGTTTTAACCTTGAACACAACCCTTTAGGACAAACACAAAAATAACCCACAAAGAACTCAGTTTCATTGCTTTCGCTATCAGTGGTTATATGACTTTAGAGAAGAGTTTTTAGGCCCTAATGAGGAAGTATGAAGATAAGAACCCAAATGAGTACTTGGGGAAATAACTTGTTAGTGCCATGAATACAAGGAGGAGGAACCTCTACGGCACCTTCTTTTAATTCATCTGAATTCATCCTAGAAGAAGAAGAAGAAGAAGAGGAAAGCAATCCTTTTGCTTCCTCAAATGGGGAAGAATATAGAAGGCTAGGAAGAAATGAAGGGCTCCTACTCATTCGTACGATTTCAAAGTTGAGATCTCAAAGTTTGAAGGTTGTTCATATGCAAATGAGTTCTTAGAATGGCTCTAAATTTTGGGGAGGATCTTTGAGTACAAGGATGATGGATATCAGCCCATGCAATCCTAAATTAACCCTCATCATTTTTTTGAACCGACGCATAAATTGATTTTGTGTATTTAATCTCTTAAACCTCCAGGAGGTTTAGGGCCTTTTCTTTTGTTAGGATATTAATTAACATCGTAAACTTTTAGATGATGCTAAAAGAGTTAAGTTGAGTTTAGCATGAGAATCTAAGCCCTAAACTAAACCGTTCTAGTTTAGGCCATTTTTGAACCTGTTTTAGTTAACTTAAACTTAATTTAACTTTGATTTCTTTGCTAAGAGAGTTTATTAACATTCTAATAAACTTAATTATGCAATTAAATCAGTTTTAAACTAAGCATTTTTATCCAAACTTTCAAAGGATTCGAAACAGAAGGTCCCTAGTTCAGGCCAGCAACATACCTGGTTTTTGTGAGCTTAATTACTTAGGCCTCTTTGAGGTTTAAGTTAAATATTTTGCTATGGGATTGAAGTTCAGGAAGTTATCTTTCCAACAAAATAAGTTTCAGTGGATTTGGACTTTATTTGCTCATCTAAATTAGTCTTTAAATCCAGACTGTCCAAACTGCCCGATTGAGCCAGAATATACCTGATTTTGTTTTTGTTGATTTATAGCCTTAATGACGTCCAAATTATGTAGTTCTTTTTCTTTAATAGTTAGCTTAGGATGTCCAGCAAGCAAGCATGTCAAGAAAGTCCATAACAAGAGGTCAAGTCATCCAGTCTAGCCCACGAAGTAGAGCTGCCAGTTTTGCGCCTGATTTTGTACAGTTCGGTTAATCATGCTATTTGAGCCTCCTAATGATGTGTTAATATAGCTTTATAAATAGGGGAGATAGCTAACATCTTTAGGTTCCTTCCATGTAACGAAACCCAACATTACTCATCAAATTGAGGTGGCATGATGCGAAGCAAAATCAGGACACACGACACCTCGGTAGCTGATTGCTTAGCCAAGAGGGTTAACCCTCCTATGAGGGTTTTCCTTAGCAACCTATGTACTTGCTTGGCTATCCAGAGAAGCTTAGTCATC
>NCQT01113348.1:483-10735 GCA_002740465.1 Stenocereus thurberi
GGCATTTTTATCCCAAGTGACACCCTAAATGGCATCCTATATGGCATGCCACTTATCCAAAGTAACGCCCTACATGGCATCCTATGTGGCATACCACATGTCAACCGTACATACATTCTATCCAACTTTTAATATATATATATAATGGATATACATGATATGAATGCAAGTAAATTTTTTTAATTACTCACACTAAACATTTATAAAACTACATAAAATATAACACAAACATTGAAAACTTAAGATCAATATATTGAATGTTTGGAGTCTTCATAATTTTAAACTCATTGATTGGGTATACAGTAACCAAACCAACTCAGCAAAATGAAAAGTTAAGATCAATATATCAAATGCTTGGTGTCTTCATAATTTTCAGCTTGTTGATTGGGTATTTGGGTACATAGTCACCATTCACCGTGCCAATTCAAAGTCAAGCCAAAGCTAAGACTAATTGGCTTCATTAAGTCTACCCCAAGCCTAGCTTGGCTTGGGTTAGTTGGTGGATTTATTTTTTTAATTTTTTTATTTTTAGATATTTATTTTATTAGAATCAAGCTATTATTGGTCCATAAAAGAACAAAGCTCTCCTATAAAAATTTTCTCAATTTATAAGACTCGAAGGTTATTAAAAAACAAAGGATCATGTAACTTATGTAAGGCTAAGGGGGTTATTATAGAAGAAGAGGACAAAAGAAGGAAGGTGGAAACGTGCTGGTTTTACTAGGTGATACTTCGCCAAAAGCATCAAAACAAAGCATTCAAAATCATGGAGAAAGAAAGCACAAAAGAAAATCCAAATGGATAGGGGACTCAACCGACATCTAGGTATGTAATAAGGGGGGAATCCGTGAAATCAAGAATCCAATGTACTTAAAAAAATAAGGAAAGCGAAGAATACTAGCGTGCAAACCAATCTGATAAACCTCCTTGTACTAACATTCTTAAAAAAATCAATCAAATAGCAAGAATTCGAGAGGAAAAGAATAAGAGATGATGTGTAGGACCCTGACTGGTTCCCTCAGGAACTAACCGATTTCCTGAAGAAGCAACCTCACATGCATGCCTTGTAAAAAGAGCAAACAAGATGAAAAGTGGAAGAAATGCTCAAGGGGACTCGACCAGCTTCCAATCAACCACATTCTCATTATTGCATCCACTCACCAAATCAATCTACTAATTAGTGCAAATTCGATTCATCAACTAGCAAAACATAACGTCCACTTCAGGTCTTCAATCTTCCATTAAAGTCTATCAATGACCAGGAAACCACCTCACCATCTATGCGAAACTTTAACTCTCTTAATCCATTAGCCTAGATCACCCGATCCATCAATGATTTGGAATATAAACATCTTATTAGCCCTTCAACAATAAAGGAACCAACAATGCCTCACTTCTTTTGTGTGTGCCTTCAGCATATCGGCTCCTCACCCGGGCGACCATAACCTAGCTCTAAGAGTACCTGTTAGGAATAGAAACATAACTAAATATAGGCACACCACAAGAGAAGGATTAACATACAATTTAACATAAAAAAACCCCTCCATATTAAATGGAAAAATTACGATCGATAATAGCTGATAACATCCACTACAATAAGAAAAGGTACTAAACCTACAAAGCTACAAACTCTTAATCTCTTGTAACTAGTTCCTTTTTTCTTTTCACTATGCAACACTTGAGTGACACATGCAATGTAATGAGTCATAGTTTAGTACTTGTAATAGTTGCATTTTCATCATGGAAATATGCCATACAAATTCATACATGCAGTATAAAATTAATCATAATCATATTATTCATGTAGCCTTCTCTAAATATGATTAAACATATAGTGTTAAAACCCAAACCCTATATGACAATGTCTACAAATGCTTGAGGATTGAATTTTGATTGTAATCACCTCCTATTTCTAGGCTCAAAGCATCAGTCGTAGTCACCACTGGCATCTGGTACATGATTTGAGAATAGTTATTACACTTCTAATTTATAGAAGATAATAAGTTGGGGATGAATATATTGTCAAACTACAATAGCCATTCACATGTCCTGACCAAAACAGATGAACAACACTTCCTTTATCAATTTTGGCTATGTACGTTGAAGAATATGATGTGAACGAACAATGGCATCATCAATGTTCTTTGATAAGTGGTGCAACTTATACAATGATGGACGATATAATTAATGATAGAAAGATAAGGTAACAGAATGATGGAAAGGAAGGGAAAAGAATGCCTACAAGTTGAATGGAAAATGAACATGTAGAATATTTTAGGATTTTATTAGGCATTTGTACTTCTGACGTGCGTGCATTACGGTGGGCTTTACATTGTACATGTTGATGTGGCATACACATCTCATTGTAAGTTATCATGAGATGGTCTCACATAAAACTTACTATCAAAAAAGACCATCATTGACCGTAAAGATGGAAGTTTGCATGAAATTAAAAAAGAGCTAAAGTACTGTAAAATGTCGTCAACTTTACTGACCACACAGATGATATTTTGCATGAAACTATAGAAAGTAAGAAAGAGGAGAAATATGAAAGGATGAAGCTTGCCCAATAGAAGAAAAAGCAAATCCATGCCAAGAGGAAAAATGCTAAACAACGGGAAGCGACTACACCAAGTAAAGAAGAAATGCCAGCAGAAATAGCTGAAGTACCAAAGAGAGTTAGGGTCATTAATGTAGGTGATGGTGTGATATCAAAAAGAGTCATTGGGGGGCAAAAGCGTCAAGTACAGTTTAGAATATGAAGTCATGTTAATGAACACATTGTCAAAGAATCCTTTTAGGAAGAATTCACCAACGGCAATGGAGATAAAAGGTTTCTGATTAAGCCAATTGATGACCCGAACTTAATTTTTGCTCCTTGATGGCTATGAATTTGTCTTTTCCTTGATTTTTCATCTTAAAAGGTGAGTGGATGAACCCGCCTTTGCTTCTTTGATCTATGTGTAATAACAAGGGTCCATCGTTTGTTATCTTCCTCAAAGCTACTTGATGCAAGATAGGTCTTTGGCAGTTGCGGTGAGATTAGTAATGAGAGAACTTCTGGCTCTAGACTCCCAAATTAGGTTGTAACTAGCTCCTCTTTTAGTGAAAGGGCTAAGTAATTTTTTTTTTCAGTAAAGACATATTGTTTAACCTTTGTTGACAAGAAGAAGTATGATGCTTGTACAAGAGAAAAGTATGATTAGCTTCTATTATCTCATCTAAATCTAGAATGATCCTTCCATCTTTAGCAACCTATATGATGTTGCCCTTGGTCGAGTGCAATGCATTTTCCAAGATGGTGACTGATGACCCTATGGTAATGATAGTATTTTAGAGTAGTAGTCCTTCCAGCTTCTTCTGGGCACATTGGTTCAAGTAGTAGAACGATACCCTTCTCGAGCTAGTTATCTAGCATTCCTGATAAATTTGACTCAAGGAATGGATACTTCTTTTTCTAAAGCTCTTTTAGCCTGGGACACTTCTTTGTTATATCCTTGAAGGAGGTGCTCTACTTGTATTTTGATCTGGACTTTCCCGTAATTCGAACCAGATCACCTATAGGGATCAACATGGCCTCCTTAGTCATTTTCTTGGAGGATTTAACATTTTGTTTTTTGAATTCAACTTTGTCCTTATTTGATTCAGTAGAAGAGAAAGAGTTCCACAATGATTAGCGATCATCATCTCCATGTCATAAGCCTTGGTTGGGAATTCTTGGAAAGTCCTACGTTTGGTCATTTATAAGATTTATGACAAGTCCCACTCCATGCCTTGCATACGCATTTCAACTACAGAAGCTTCAGATAGCTGATCTTTTGCTCTCAAGGCTAAATCCCTACCATTAGTTGATCTAGTCAAGAACTAGCTCATCTTTATGTTGTTTTGTATTTTTCAGCTCACTCATACTAATATTGCACTGGATGTTGTCAAGCCTGTTAGTGAAATCTTGCTCCATTTACTCAACTATTGATAGATTCGGGTTCTGGGCTGGTATACCAATCAAAGGTAATACCTTTCAACATCCGGACAAACTTCTTTATCATCAGGTCAGTATCATTGCCGACATTATTACATGTCTCAATGAAATGTGTGACGTTTTGCTTCGGGTTTCCCTTTCCGTCAAATTGGTAGAACTTAGGAGGTTAATAACCATCAGGCATGTTAAGAGCACCAATTCTCTTAGTGTAAGGCTTGTTGTACAAGTTTGTGCAAAGCTTCTCCTCACTATTCATTAACTCATTTTTGATCAAGTTCTGCATTTGTTTGATAGTCATCGATCTTGAAGATCCATTATTTTTAGGCTTACCACCTTTATATGGTTGCTCTGCCTCGTCAGTAGCTTCATTGTAAATGGACACCTTTTCATCCTCTTTACTTCCTGAGCATTTGGTGGAGGGCTGATCTAACTATTTTTTTCAAGTTCCTAGTCAACTTAGCTATCCTTTCCTCCTAAAGTTTAATGTGCACTTTTTTTCCTCACTCTCCCTAGTGAGATTTTGCAATGTGGCTTTCATGTTAGCCATCTCTTCTTGCCAATTATTTGCACCTATCATCACAACTAGCACTATATTGTTTTGAAGGACTCAACTTCAGTTTCCAACAAGAAATTCTTCTTTAATGATGGCGAAGAAGAGTCACTACTATGATGATGATATCGAAATGAACGGAAAGCATAATATAAGACATGAATTCCTCCTAAAAGGGATGACAAGGTCCTTATTGTCTTGTAACTTTACAGGCACACATTTCACCTACCAGAAGAGGGATGACAAGGTCCTTATTGTCTTGTAACTTTACAGGCACACATTTCACCTACCAGAAGAGCTATGTGAACAACGTGCTATTACCATTCCCTAAGCAATGCTGTATGTTGATAAAGTGAAGGATCTACCACCCATAAGCGATGCCACCTAATGTGTTACCTACCACACGACTGTGACGTTCACTGATGATGACTTGTTCTTAGTGTCTAAACCATATAATTGCCCTTTGTTCATCACTAGATATATTTAGGGGCCAAAGGTTAGGAGAATTATAGTCGATGGTGGTTTGATAGTGAATATGATATTTACGTCAACGATGAACGACTTGGGTATCGCCATCAAAGAATTAGCCAAGAGTTGAATGATGACATAACTTTTAAAGCTAGAAGGATAACATGCGATTGCTATGATTCCCTTGGAGTTAACAAATGTTGGCTTTATAACATCATAATTTTTCATGTGATAGATTCAAGCCTTGTAACAAGTTGATTCTTAGGTGCCCCTGGCTACATGAACATAGAGTCGCAATGTCAACCTCGCACCAATATCTTAAATAAAAATGTGATGTGGAAAGACAGATAAACAGTGATGTCAAAACCCTTTACCGTAGTCGAGTCATATTTTGCTGATGCAAGGTTTCTCTTAAGGAAGATGTCGTGCGAAAAGGAACCATGCCAACTACTATATCCTCCATGTGAAAAGGCATTGTAAAGAATGACAAGGAGACTCACGCACCTACAGAAGATGATGGTGTGGGCAACACCAAGCCACAACAACAGTGGGAAAAAGAAAATAAGCAAACAATTTTAGCCTTTCCTGTCAAATGAACAATTATCGTAGTAAGCACAAGAACGCCAGTCCTTGGATACATTCTGAAATCTAGTCAAAAGGATGGCGAATCACCATTTAGCAAATGTATAATTTTCAAAAGCACAACCAAGCCTGACATCAAAGTCAAGGAAAACAGTTGGCATCTTCTCAAAGAAAAGGGAGTGATTCCTATTCATAAGGCAAACCAAAGCAAATTTACGAAAGCGTCTCTCCCCAACTTCATTGCTTCTTCAAAAGGCTTACTCCAAGAAGAAAATAGGCTACCAAGGGTGCACAGTAGTGATGGATTTGGCCCAAACACATATGGGCACGTCATTGGAGCTAAGCCTCATAGACTTAACCACACACAAAAGATAATACAAAACCAGGGGGGAAAAGTTGCATTGCCTAAAATTAGTCTTGGATATGGACCATCCTAACCCATAAGGATTTAAGGGGTATGGAATGACAAACAAATGCCCACACAATACATTATAGCTTAGGAGGTTAAAGACCATGAGGTTGAAAACATTAAGAACAACCCAAAGTCATTTGTGTTGCAACCCTGGTTGGCAGGTTACGACCATGTGCATCATAATAATGCCCTTGCATTTTTAGTGGGATAAGAAAAGATAAAACTTTAAAGTCTTCTACATTCCATAAATTAAATGGAGATAATGCGATGTCGATATAGGAAGGAAAACTACCAAAAAGAAAACTACTGACCGACATTTCATTTTTAGAAGCTGGACTTGTTTGTTTTAGCAATCAGTGGATCATTCTCTAGTTTACAATCTTGATGACAATTTTTATTTGAACTTCAATGTTATCCTATTTTTCATAACTAAAAGTGATTTTATCAAAATAAATTAATTTTTTGATGAATTTTTTATCAATTATGTCGCGTAAGGAAATAAATAGCACTATGCATATTCCAATTCAATTACATGTTGGATGAATTTTGTCCAAATAGTTTTAATGTCAGTCACAGCATATTTGCATATTATAGTTTACAAATTTATATTGTCCTTTATGTTGGGAGGTGAGTTTTGTTTGCTTCGGTATCGAATTTTTATAGTCCAACACTATACAATATTCATCCGTAACTAGTTATCATTAGATTAAGAAAAACAATCATCTTGATTTTCGTACGCTGATTCACAACATTTCGCGTATAGTTGCATTTTATTTGGGAGGACTACAGAAGTGGTTTTTTATTTGGTGAATTTGCAACTTTACCTGGATAATAACTTTTTTGGTTTGCCAAAATTGTTCCATATAGGGCTCTTGCTGGTCACCATATTTGAAAATGTTATTCATAATAGTTCAAGCTCAATCTAAATATTTCTTGGGTAACTCATTATTCACCATTTGGCCCTTATAGGATTGTTGGGGGAGGAGGTGAAATCATTACACCAAGGATTGACCATTGCACATTGAAACCACCAGATGTATTTAAAATAAAAAATCATTCGATTGTACTTAGTGCTTTTAGCATTAAATTGGAAAAAGCCACCAAATATACAAAATAGTCACCAAATAAAAAACCATTAAAACAATTTATGCTTGGGAATTTTTGCTCCAAATTCATGTGTATGGGTAGTTGTCTCAACTTTTGTAACCACATGTATGATAGTTGATTGCCCACTCCCTTGGAAATGGCTTTTAAATCTTTGAGATCTTCCCTTTATCACTACTCACGTCGGATCCGAAAAGATGTTGGATGCACTTGAACCCTTCTTTGAGCTTTCTTCTCCTTATTCAATAATAAACAAATTAGAAGACAATACACTATTTGTAGTTGCAACTAGTGTATTGAGCCGTTCTTCAATAACTTGACAAGCTTGTTTAGAATGTTGACTTCTTAACATAAGATTCTAGAAGTCCCTAGCCATACTATGATACTACGAGTTAAACATTATATTCTTGCCCGCTTGAGTCTCTAAGTGGCTCTTTTTCATCCACACCTCTGCTTTAGCATATTTCGTCGACCTTATAGGTAAGTAAGCCTTAGGTATGCTACACATAGAATGTTGTGGAGTAAGCTCAGATCAGGAAAGCACAACCATCGAGATTTATCAAAATTTTTACATGTGAATGACAATTGTTCTGAACTTGGGGTGAATGAAACTATATGAGAATTTGAGGAATCATTTACCATTGATATATCATTTGCCTAATTAAATGTAGAATTGTGTGCACCCATAAATGCTTCAAATTATTTTTCAAAATCTCTAAACATAGTGAAGGTGTGTACCTGTGATGTATCAATAATAATAAGTAAATAGTCAACCAAGCCAACTACAATAGTAATATATGTAGTGTATATAGTCATATATGATTGACAACGAAATGTGACATACATAGTATTGCATGCAAAACAAAATTAGTCAACCACTTCCATGCAACATGTCCATTATGAATGGTCAATGAACTAGAAATTAATTGGTCATACATACAAAGCATATAGTCATGAATGTTCCAGATAAAAAAACATACAGTACATAGTCAAATGTTCATGGTTATGCATGAAAAACTTAATTAGCCAGATAGCACCATACTACAGTCAGAAAAATAGGACTTAGGATGTTCACCTAGGATGCATGCTTGAGTAGTTAGATCATAAGGTAAACAAAGCAAGGTTTGGATCTTGAACATTGAAATTCTGCAAGTTCTTCAGAACTCCTCCAACAGTTCACTATTGCATTACAGTTCCAATAAAATTCAATTAAGCTTGTTAACTTGTTTGCTTTGAAGCCTATCACATTTTCAGTACGCTCGTTCCTTTGTGATGATAATATTCTAGCTAAGAAGAAATACTTACTCAAAGCCAGACACCATTTGTCCCTTAATTTGCACAAGCAAATTAACCAAGGAGTATTATCCAAGCAATAATTAGAAATTATCTTATTCCAAGTCCCAGAATTCTGGTTTAGTATGAGAGCCACTAAAACATTTGTTGAAACTCCCCTTGAATGAATGATATCCTTTAAGTGTGTGAAACTGAGAAATGTTATTATGCTTCAAATGCCAAATACATAGGTAGTGTTTAGTAGTTGGGATTATCTAGAATTCATTGAAAAGAAAGCAAGTCCAGACAATAATTATTTTCTTCAAAGTGATGCATAAAAATAAGTAAAATCATTAATCTATACTAATATATAATACTAATCTTTTCATAGCTACCTTTTCCTAAATTCTTATTAATTTGAACTTTTTAGCTGTCCAATTTACATAACAATAAATAACAACAGCTGATTTTAACACCTCAACCAGAAATTAATTAATCACCTCATCCCATCTGCCTACCCATGTACTACCCTCCTACCCAAAAACTTCCACACACCTCTCTCCTTCTCTCTCTCTCTCTCTTCCCCCTCCCCTCTATCTCTCCTCACCATTTCCAGAAACTAATGTCTCTAAAATTGCCCAACGTGCTTGTCTTCTCTCTCTCTGTCTCTACACATCTCCATTTATGTCCTTCCCATAGCTCCCCTTTATGGCCCATCTATCTCTCCCGTAATGCAGAACACAAATTGAAGAAATGAGAAAAGCAGAATCATCAACATCAGGTGACGAATTGCTCAACAAAAATAACTGCAAAATTTAACTTCACACGTTTCAGCTTCGCCTTCATCTCTCTCTCACAGCCTGTCATCTCCCTCCTGAAAACAGCCCCTCTGTTCTTCCTCTCTACCCATCTATTTTCATCCTTAACTCATCCCCTCCCCATGGATCTGTTTTCATCCTTCCCACCAGCCAACTCATCCCCTCCCCATGGATCTGCAGCCTTATTCTTCTTTTTCTCCCTCCCCCTCTACCTCTCCATACCCAGATCTGCACACCGGCATAAGAGGAGGAGAAGAAGACGGAACAACCACATGTCACCCTGTCCCCTTCCCACTGTTCTGCAACCATCCTTCTCCTTCTATCTCCCCCTCCACCACTCTAGTCGTAAGTTAAGCAGAAGCAAACCTGAACACTGGCAAAATTGGGTAGAGATAGTGGCATGTGTACAACATATACAAAGTAGAACAGAGGTAGCCGTTTTCCTTATAATTTCTTGAGTTTTTTGAAGCAGATTTCATATATTGGTTGCAAATTCTTCTGATTTCCTTCTTCTTCGTATCCGTGGTCTTCCAATTTTATTTGAAGTTCCTTTTTTTAAGCATGTGTGTCTTCTAGGCAGCTTCATAGTTCATAGGTGTTCTTCTTTGAAGTTCCTTTTTTTCAGCATGTGGGTCTTGGACAGGGAGCTTGATAGTTGATACACGTGTGCAACTTCACAAGAATGTTCCCGGCGTAGGTCCATAAAACGTTGAAATAAGTATTGCATATGTTAGAGATCGCGTGTTCGAGTCCCCTTAACATGGAACTATTTTCCAATTGATTTTTTTCAAAATAGCAAGGTCACTCAATTGGTTTGGTGGTTCCAAATCAGTTGCACAATTTTTGTTTCAATTCACTTTTAATTTTCTCAAAAAAATAATCAGTTCCAGATCAGTTGTACAATCTTTGTTTCAATTTACTTTTAATTTTTTCAAAAAAAACTTAGTCAATTGCAGATCAGTTTCACAATCCTTGTTTCAATCTACTTTGAAATTTTTCAAAAAAAAATCAGTCAGTTATAATATAGTTCCTACATCCACAAGACCCCTACTTAGTTACAAACTTGT
>NCQT01113389.1:9050-23026 GCA_002740465.1 Stenocereus thurberi
TACTTCAATATTTTATAATAATTATACAATTTTTATAAATGTACATATTTAATATATTTTATTCCACTTATCCAAATAAATATACTTCACAAATCAAATAAAAAATTAACATTCTTCACATCCATATTTTCCACATCCATATTTTGCCATACAAAATGAATTAAATAAACTATACAAATATGCTTCAAAATTAAATTTCACAAAATTTAACAACACATGCCAAATTAATATAATTTCAAAACACAACAATTCCACTAAACTTTAAATACCCGAAAAATAATCGGACTACCAGCGGAATGGGCAGTGGCGGCGGAGGAACGAGCATCGACGGCGGGAACTCTTCAACCCATTCATAACAAATCAACCACTATAAAAAGCACCAATTAACTCAAAATTTTCAATTTTAAAGAACAACTCAACTAAAAATAAATGATTTACTGGTGAATATAAATGACGACAACTTCTTCTTCCGGCCACCGGCCATCGGCCACCGGAAACCATGGATCTTCCTCCTTCTCTCTCTTTGTTGCTCCCTCCCTCTCTTTGCAGCGCTCTCTCTCCCTTCGCGGCTGACTTGAACTCAACGGGCTGCCCATGCCAAAACATAAGAATCGTATCTGGAATTTTTTGAAAAATGTGCCAGAAATTTCATACGGAAATACCATTGGATTCCGACGAAAAATTGAATTTTCGAAGGAATTCCATCGGAATTTCCGACGAAAACATAATCGGTCGAAATTTCCGATGAAAATTCAAATTTCCATCGCATTCCAATGGTTTTTCCGTCGGAAATTTTGCTGTGCTCCATCAGATGCCAAGGCCGTCGCTTTTTTCATCGGAATTAGACACCATTTTTGTAGTGAGTGAACAAAGGATGTCAATTTACTTGAATTGTTTCATGTGAATTGCTTGTTTTAAATAATGCTAAAATGGGGGTATGAACATATTGTTGTTTTTGGGATGTTGGTTTTTACATGAGTAAAGCGTTTGATGAAATTGGAAGTGGGAAGTAGATTATATTAGTTATGTGGCTATGGAGGTGGGTGAAACAATATGCTTAGTTAAGGAATAGGTGTGAATTGTTTGATTATGTTATATCTAATTTGTGTTGATTATGAGTGTGGGGTGGAGACAAATGGAACACTTGATATAATTAAATATGAAAACGGGATGGAAGTGGTCATGGACCGAAGAGCTAATTAGGTTAAATGTATAAATTTAGTGGAAGTGGAAGAGTATGTCTAAGAGAAAGAGACTAAGATTAGGCTAGATTATGAAAGCAAGTCATGATTATTTGTCTACTAAGATTGAATATAAGTACTTGAATTGGTCTAAGTGGGATGTCGAGGTACCTCTAATTGATTTAGATTGTAAATTGGGTTATTAGCTAAATGGCTTGAATTAATTAACAATAGATGGACAAAGACGGGGGTCTAATAGAGATGTTTATGGAGACAGGATATTTCTATAAACTGGGAATTACCATTTGAGGGGATTTCTCAATTTATTTGTTTCAAAATCAAACACCCTATGAAGAGAAGAGAAGAATGGTGACCTTACAAGCGTACCAAGACTTACTAAACAAAATAAAATATATCAAAGTTCATATAATGTCAAAGAATACGTCTAGCAAGATCTAAAACTTATATGAGTTTATTCCCACAAGCCTTATCGAATTCATTCCTGAGAAAGGGGCATGAAGATCAACTTGATTTAGAAACACATTAAGCGTCAAAGGTACATTACTGCTCGTACCCTTCAAATACATTTTAAATTTACATTTACTAACGTTAACAAGTTTTGTTTGGACATTGTGTTGGAGTATAAAGTGGATATTGTCCCAAATTGATAAAATTCAAAGAATATGATAGTAGCCATTGTCCCACATTGATGAAATTAAAGGGTTTGACCATGTATATAAGCTTGTGAGTTACTCCACTTATTGTCAATTGATTTTGGGTTGAAACCTCTTTTGAGCTTGTATACATGACTCGTTTGTTTTGAGCCTAATTATATTAAAAAAAAATTAACGTGGCATCAGAGCGGGGTTGCTTGATCTTGATTTACCACTGTTCCTATTTGATTAAAATTGTGTGCACGTGTTGGGCCTTGTTAATAACTTACACATAAGGAGCAATGTTGGAGTATAAAGTGGGTATTATTCTAAATTGATAAAATTCAAAGAATATAATAGTGGGTGCTATCCCACATTGATGAAATTAAAGGGTTTGAGCATGTATATAAGCTTATGAGTTACTCCACCTATTACCAATTGATTTTGGATTGGAACCTCATTTGAGCTTATATAGATGATTCATTTGTTGAAAGCCCAATTGATACATAAAAATTTAACACATTGGAACCTTTAGGACTTGTTACAGTGTTCATTGTTCAATGTGCAATGTTCATTGTTCATAGTATCTGCTAGCAGAATTCATAGTGTAGGCCCTCCCATTAATGGAAAATTTAGTGTTTATTGTTGATTGATGGTATGGCTACTATTCATATGTTCGGGTCCTAGTCTAGGCTAGGAAACAATTAATTTTATAATCAATGTTAAGTGCAATGCTCCTCAACGGACATTTTAGGAGCATAATTTTAAAATTACACGAGCGCTTACTAACTTATTGTAAATATTTATTTAACTGTACAAGGACAATGTATTGAGGTATAGCTCATTTTTCTATTGTTTTGTGTTTTCTAAATTGTTTAGGGAAGGAGAAGCAACTTAAGGCTAAGCAGGAAACTGTAGATGCTAAGAGTCCAGGACAAGTGGGCCAAAGCAATGATTGCTAATTCTCTGCCCTAATTAGTCATTTCGAGGGCTTGGAAACTGATTTATGTTTTAGGCACTTGTGAAGCCTAAATGAAATGTAAATCCTTTTAGGATGCAATTGAATCATTGTATAGTGCCTACTTTGAAATGTTTAATAGCATTCTTACATCCTATCTTGTGTAATTTTTATAATTAATAGATGCTACTTATTTGGTTGATACTACATCTCTATATGCAGCCTTATCCCTAAGGGACAACGGTAATGCCCTAACTTGATAGAGTATTTCGATGACTCATAATTCTTGTTAATGAAGGCATTAGAGGGTGATTAGGTTGGGGCATTACAGGGGAGGAAGAAGATAAAATGAGTTTAGCTACCTTCCTAGATTTTTATTTCTAATTTGTTTATTTAATTTTATTTTTCTAAAATTCTAACTTACTCCTTCCCTCTAATCTCCAAGAATTGGCCTCATCCTTCCCTCCAATGAACACTATCTTACACCTAGCCCATTATTTACTATTTCGTCAATTTAATTCTTCCATTTTGATCGCTTGTTTTGTAATTGTTTGCCTAACATTTTTGACTTATTTACTTATCTACAAGTTTTATATTAAATTTTATTTAACAAGGCTCAACCAAGCAAACGTATAAATTATTCTTTATTATTAAATATCATAAGGAGTATAGCTACACTTACATTTATAATTATACTATTTTATTTTCTTTATTTATGGGTGTTCGATGATTTTATACATAACTTTTACGAAATTTGATTTGGAAGTCACTTATATCATCTTAGCCTGCAATTGCATAAATATCTCAAATGTGAATTGAAATACGGTGTTTAACTTTGCTAAATTATGATTAATTAAAATAATTAACATGATTAGTTCACACGATTACAACCTTCCCCCCTTAAAATTAGTTTCGTCCTCAAAACTTGTAAATTAGAAAGAGTCTTGGAAATACCTCTCAATATTTCTCCCTTAGTCTTCTAGGCAACTTCTGATGTGGTATGGTTAGCCAACAAATTTTGATCCAAAAATGCTCTAATGCTTGCATCTATGGTTCAAAAATTGCATAAGATGCTTCTTAGGGACGAGGTTCTCTAGGTTCCATCACAAAGCCATGATTTGGGCATGGCGTATCATTTGTGACCTATAAAATGTAGAAAATACTACGCACATGCTTTGATTTTACTGGCTGAGCTAAATTATATAGTGGAATGTTCAATTTACAAGAAGGTGTGTAGAGAACTATTTAAAATACTTTCTTACCTCTTTTTGGCTTAGATCGAGAAGCCTTTTTAATGACATCGAAGCTCAAACTTGGTAACCTATTGTATATCATGTCTTATGAAGTATAACATAATCTAACATTTCTTCTTCAAGACATACGTGCTGATTGATTTATTCCTTAAGCAACATAGATTGATTAGGGTGGATAAACTTGATTCATTATAATATCCCTCAAATGTCATTCTTGATCTATACATGTAATTGTCACTTCTAATTGTCAAGTTCTAATAATGAGTTGTAAATCGCCAACTTCACCAATTCCACAGCCATATAAGAGTTTCTTTATCCAAAGATCAGCTTTGCTAAAGTATTATATTCTATTAATTTTGTTTCTTAGCTTTTTGCGTATGCTAATATTCATTACTATAATAAACCTCATACATTGACCTTTGAATTCACCTTACATTATTCAACGTGTACCCGACGAATTCCATGAAATAGTCTCTCTTTAGTCTCCTACTATAACATATGCTTGTACAAAAAAAGTAAATTAATGAGCATGAACCAAGAATACATGTATAAAAGCTTATTAGATTCTACACTCTGACTAAGATTTAGCAAACCTCCTAAGTTTTCCCATATTTAACTTTGACTTTGAACTTGACTCTTATCGGTCAATGATGAGTGTGGTGGCAGTGTAAATTGTCAAATGCTCTCATCTCTCGACGACACATTAAGTCCATGTCATATTAATCAGTTAATAAATCCTAGTTTGTATTACGTCGTTCATAAAATTCAATGATCTCTTTAGGGAAACCGTATAGCAAAAGAGACTTAGAGCCACACTTAAAAGTCCTTTGACTACCATTTTTCATGCAAAGACTTGTACTATTTCCCTTTAAAATAATTCATTAGCAGTGCTCCTAATAGGTCCTAGGGTATCCCCAAAGGAATTTGAATAAGGACAATCCATATTTAATTCATCAATAATTCCCCCCTTAACTCATTAAACTGCCAACAAGGCTGTTTCCCAAGAAGAATGTATTTAATGTGTTGCAATATAAAGGGCGCTCACACTAATGTTCTTTTAAATGTAGATATCAATGGCAAATGATGGGTGTATAAAAATCAATTTACCTGAAATTTCCATTGTAAGGATAGGTGCTCCGAAATTTAACCCTTTGTATGATTTTCCATGCAAAAAGATGGCCAAGTGATTTGGCCTCATGTGGAACATTGTTACCTATGAAGAAGGAAATAATCAAAACACTACTCCAAAAAGTTAAAATCAACATGTTAGCTCAAAGACTCCCTCTTTTCTCTTTCCTTTCTTTTTCAAGGATACCTAGCAAGGGGTCAAGACCCACTAGTTATATACATATGTAAACATGAATCAAGATCAATGTTAACCTTAGTATAATTGAAACTTTATGAAAGCCAATTAGAATGGAAAGCTTTAGGTTAATTAATTATAATAGAAGCCCTCGCAAAAATGTCTTCAGAATAAAATAAGGAAGGAGTGTATATGATTATGAAGGATAAGAAATAAGAGCAACACAGAGAAGATTAACAAGTAATGGTAGGGTAAGTTACTCCCTGGATGACACTTTACATAAGAGATCAAGCAATTCTCATAAGGCATCTACTTGGCGATTGCAAGAAATAAAATTTGGGAGACAGTGTGCCGAAATTCTTGAAAGAGAAAATATCACTATGTATTATAGGAAGAAATGGCAATCATATGGCTAAATAACAAGGAAATATTAAAATCAAATATTTAGAAACTGATGATTCCAACATTGCCAATTAAGTGAATTGTCTTCTAAGAATTGTTGCTTATAAAGAATGTCGTGATCAAGGGGTATTGGTTGAAGATAAGCTAAAGAAATATATTTCTATCATTTCTTCTCAAGGTTGTCTTTCTTTTTGCTTGGAGCTCCACCATAACAATGGGGTATTTAAATAAAAATTGGGAATTAACTAGGTCAATTAGGAATTCTACAAAGAAAGCTTGTTTCACAAATTAGAAGCAAGCAGAATTAAGAAATGAATAAGAGGCAAGTCATATTGTAATTTTCAGTCAGATACGAAAATTACAGGGAGGGAGATATCCAATCGCAAGATACGGAGAAATCAAAGAAAGAACTAGCGATCAAGATAGAAAATAAGTTATTTGTAAACAAAATTTCACCATGACAACCCAAGTAGTAATAATAAAGAGACACGATTAACATCTACAATGACATTTAAGGAAAAGGGGTTGTTAATATTATAATAGATCAAAATTTCAGTATAACCTTGATTCTTTTGGATTTCTAAGGCAAATAAAGTTCTAGTGTTTAACTTAAGAACTAAACAATAACTTCGATCACGACTTCTAAGTGGGTTGGTTTTCTGACAAAATCATTAGTATGATTAGCTCGATATGATGAGTTGAGCAGGAAAGGGTTGAAAGCATTGATATTCATTAGGAAAAGAGAGTATCGAGTATGGCCTTCCTTATAAGGAGCAAGTCCAAAGAGAATGATAAAGTTGACTAGAAAGGGGTCAAAACTATGGGCGTAACACCCCTCCTTCACTGTGCAGAATATTGCATCGCTAAGACTCTACTATGGAATCCTAAGGTAGAATTGACTAGAAAGAGGGAACTAGTGATCAAGACAGAAAATAAGTTATTTGTAAACAAAATTTCACCATGACAACCCAAGTAGCAATAATAAAGAGACACGATTAACATCTACGATGACATTTAAGGAAAAGGAGTTGTTAATATTATCATAGACCAAAATTTCAGTATAACCTTGATTCTTTTGGATTTCTAAGGCAAATACAGTTCTAGTGTTTAACTTAAGAACTACACAGTAACTTCGGCCATGACTTCCAAGTGAGTTGGTTTTCTGACAAAATCATTAGTATGATTAGCTCGATGTGATGAGTTGAGTAGGAAAGGGTTGAAAGCATTGATATTCATTAGGAAAAGAGAGTATTGAGTATGCTTTCCTTGTAGAGAGCAAGTCCAAAAAGAATGATAAAGTTGACTAGAAAGGGATTAAAATAATGTGCGTAACACCCCTCTTTCACTGGGCAGAACATTGCATTGCTAAGACTCTACTATGGAATCCTTAAGGTAGAATTGAATATTGAAACAAAACTCAAAATACTTATGAAATATAAAAGTGCAAGAAATTTGTTCTAAGGGCTAAGAATGAGTCAACCTAAAAATGGACCATTAGAAAATAATTATGCCACTTACTCCATTAGCTATCCGCTCAGAGTTCACGTCACTTATAATAAACAACCACTGAACAATAGCGCAGGTGGCGCTGATCCTATGTATCAACGGAACCAAACTAACAATGTATTACAATATTACAAATCCAAAAGATATAGCTCCACACCAATCAAATTGCAAGAGGAGACTTTGAACAACATAAAGCAATGCATCAACATGCCCCATCATGTAATAACACACAAAAGAAATGTTCTTCTGTGAACACAGAACTTACTTCGAGCTTAGAAAAATGGGGAAAGGGGGAATGCTTAGTGAATAACTAGTACCCTTAAAACCCAAAATATTTGCATGCCATTCATTACATAATAACACTTAAATACTATTGGCATACTAGTAGTATAGGATAAGAAATCGCTTTTGCAAACTTTTAGCATCATGCAATCGAGACCTTCAATCCACTAGGTGCTAAATGAAAACTTCGTAAAAGTGGCACATTTGCACTATTTTTAAAACATTTTCACTCACTTATAAGTAAGACGCATGCAAATAGTGTACAGTTTTAGCTAAATGGAATTGAAATCCCTTTTTGAACACTATTTGGGGTTAGAACCCTTAGAAAATCACCATGCTTCACTTAATTGAAGTAAAACTCATTTTTAGGGCATTCAGAAGTTGTTATCATTAGTCCTCCTCAAGATCGGTAAAAAGCATACCCACTAGACACTTAGGAGTCGAGACTCACTAAAGTCTATAATGTACATGATCCTCGTCTGGATAATATTAACCTAAAATACATAGGTTAGTTTATTTGGAAACCCGAAAATGCATCAAGAATTCCATGACCTGGAACACATAGGCTACGCTCTTCTTTGGAACCTGACCAAAATACAGGGCCCTCAAATCATTCACATCAACAAAGTGTTTTCCCATGAGCCACAACTTTTCAAAAGAAATCCCTTTTTGAAATCTTCAACTACTCAATAAACTTAATTTAGAAATCGTAATGATTTTCAAAACTTGGTAGGCATCCAACGCAACAATAGCCATGGCCACGCGAACACCATTTATAAAGTAGCAAACATACATTTTGGTACAAAACACTTTCTAAAACAAATTCACACACATTAAGCTTGCCACCATCTTGTTCTTGTGTCGAACACATTTCACAAGTCATTGTCAAGATAACAATTCATTGTTTGATAGAACATCTTAAGTATAGCAAAGATGCCATAAAAATTCTTAAGAATATCAACAAGGCTAGCAATAACATAAGCATAAGAACTTCTAAAAGTTTCCAAGCATAACTCACTAACTCGAATCTCACAACCTTACCACATGCTCGTTAGTCATACTATAATGAAGCAACTTCTTAATTAAAGATACTTAACCTAGGACCCATATCTAAGACTTTTCCGATGTCCATTATCATCATAATATTTTCTAATGTGCAACATCCAACCCAAGCTAGTTGAAAGATTATTTAGTGCATGTAAACTCCTCTCTCTCTCTCTCTCTCTCTCTTTTTAAAAACCCGTCAAGTATCTCCTTTTCTTGTCTCTCTTTATTTTTTATCTAGGTTAACCCCCCTTACTTCCTTATTCAAAATTCCCATATGATTTTAGCCATAAACCTTCAAAAATTGTAGCCCCAACTTTATTCACATAAACTTAACATTGGCCATCTTAATTTCATGGTTGTTCAAGAAATGTATAAATCAACTTAGTCTCAAATTCCTATCCAAACCCCACCACATCCATCAATTTCCCAAATTTCATCAAAATCCTAACTAGTAACATTATGTGTTACTTTCACGTAAATTGATAATTGAAGTAAATTAACCCTAGATACTACTCATAATTACCAACATTCAACATAAATCCAGAAATAAATTTGATTTCAAATTAATATAATTTAGGGAGAGAGTTACCCACTTAAGAATTTTGGTTAAAAAGAACAAGCTTGCTAGTCAAAGATTGGGTTGAATTCTCCTTTTCCTTCCTAAGCCCTGGCTCTCCTTCTTCTTCTTCCTCTCCTCCTCCTTCTCCCTTTCTTCTTCCTCTCTCTTTCTTCTTCTCTTTCTCACTATATGTGTGTGTGTGCGCGTTTTTTTTTAAAGAGAACAAACGGTCCCTTTTCCTACTTGGTTGGGATGCCTCCCCCTTTCTTTCTTTCTTTCTGTGTTTTAGTTAAAATCTATCTAGGTAATCCCTACCCTCATAAATTCTTCAATAATTGAGTTGGAAGAATAAGAAGGATTGAGGTTTGACCCAATTCAACTATTATAAATTGACTAATACTGTAATATGCAAATTTTAAAAATTAAAACAACCAATGACTCACAAATAATTGCGAATAATTGCTTTACCCAAAATAAAATGTCACAAAATTATGAAAATAATGAATAACCCAACTAAATTAATCTAAATCATGTAATTAACTAAAACAAAATTCCATGGTCCTTATAATGTTTTAGAAGAATGTGATATAAAATCATTCATACAAATGTAGCATAAGGCAACATTATGGAGGTCATTCACAAAGATGGGTGGAAAATGACCATAAATTTTACACAACTACTAGAACTCACAAAGTGGTTTAATAGTGAGGAACATCGGATAAGGTATGGTTGTACTTCCATGAGAATGTAGAATCAATTTGCTCTAAATGTAATATGATTTAGGATTTGTTGAAATAGAGTATAAGCTTTGACTAGCCCTTAACTGGCATTAAAGAAATCATGGTTTTTCGATAAGAAAACAAAAATTTTATGAAATCTCCATCTGTATGTGGTCATAGAATTTTATTCATTGGTACAACAATTATTGTAATTGGTACTGCATGAGCATGATCTAATATAAGTAAAATATAAATAACTTCTCAAACATTCATTGCATGACCCGAGTACTTCACTTATTCTATACGGGCTTGTGTTGCTAAATTAAGATTCAACTTTATGCAATTCAAATATAATGTCCAAGTCATTTTGTGACATTTAGCCATAATCCTTAAAGCTATTTAATACTTGGATCCAAGATAAGAATCCTGGCCATTTGAGTTGTGCCACACTTTTACCAAATCCTTTAAGTTTTTATTCTACCTTAAGAGCTCTTAAAATTCTTTCTCCTATTTCTCAAATTACTATTTCTTCACTCTATTACATTCATCACCATCATTTGCTCTATTAGATAACATATAGGTCAATAGAAACTCTTTTGGTATCGATTGCTCATAATAGACATAGCAGGAACTCAAGGATTTCTGCATCTCGCTCTCCATATTCCACCTTCTGCCATTACCAAAGAGAAAGATAACACCATAAATTCTTTAATAAGCCTTGTATTCCCTTAATAGTTCTAACTTAAGATTTCCATCAATCAATAGTTTGTCTTGGAACTCTTACTTCCTTTAACATTACTCTATTAACACAATAACAAATGCTACGTGCCATCAAAATGGCATCATCAATTTGGTTATTAAAACATAATAGCTCACGTATATTATTAGGTTCGAGCACTATTTTATCCTTATAGTTTCAGAAGCCAACTTCCTCTTCGTCATTTATGGCATAGAGATTATGCTTCTGAAGAACCTTTTCAACAGCCTTAATGTACACACCACATTCGATTACATACATGAGCAACAATTTATGCTATTTCCCCGAAGCCTCCTCAAGAGCCTCCTAGCATTACCATCAGCCATTAAAATGGTCATACGTATTGGTTCAGATTTACCTTACTATAGCCTCCCACGCAAATGTTGGACAACCTTGACTCTTCTGATGGTTTTCCCCCTTTACTTTTCCTCTTTCTCTCTTTCTCTTCTTTTTTTCTTTTAAGTATCCATCTACTTAACATGTAATAAGAGTATAAGGAATAAGCTTAGTCATAATACATACTAACTCCCACATGCTCAATTTAAGTCATTTAACCCAAAATAAACAAATATTTCATCTTCACATCTCATTGTTTAAGGTCATCTACCTTAACATGCTATTGAATGTACATAGAAATACTATCCACATCTTTGTTATGTTGAATATCATATAAAATCCATATGTCACGTTGCAAGTGACATCCCATGACCTTGGTAATACGAGCAGTTACTGACAATCAAGTTTGAAAGAATCATAAATTTACACAATGGACTCTACCTTAATTGTTCATCCTTAGAGGTCATCGTATGTACTCTATAATTGCCCCTTTTATGTGCATTTGTAGCTCTGTATGACCATAAAGTAGTAGTATGATTAAGTTCACAAGACACTTGAATACTACACATTGTTTGACATTATATGAACTTTGTTAAGAATTTATAACTTAGCTATGTGGGTAAAATACAATGTGGTCCATAAGATAATTGACCAAGGATAACACAAGAAAAAGTAGGATGCGTATTATTAATTTACGTGTTACCCCTTTCCAAAGTTTAAAACTTATTTTACCCCTCCTAATAAAACTAACATACCTACTATAACTCATAATGATCCTAACTAAATGTGGCTCTGACTCCACAACTGTAATTCCCTAACTCTAAATCAAATGATTAGTCTTAATTAGCTCAACATTAGTGGTCAATACAACGGGAATGTTCAAGTTAGGATGTTAGTGTCATCACAGAGAGAACAAGGCTTAATTAGTCAGCATAAGTAAGATTCACATAGTAACATACGTTAGTTTACACATATAAAGTAAGTGATGTAATGTATAATTTGCACATGTTTAACTGCACATAATAGTTCAACAACCCACTAATACTTGTAGACAACCCAAACTTTGAGAGATGCCACTATGAGCTTGTCTAGACTCTACTAATCATCTTCTTGCTTCCCTTGTGGTACCATATGTGTAAACCTCTTAAATGCTCAACTTAAAGCATTTCAAAACACAAAATATTTGAAGAATCAGTGGAAGCTTAATACGTTTACCCCCATACTGTAAAAAAAAGAAATTAATTTTCCAGAGCACGGCCGCATTTTAATTCAGTTAAGTTTGAAATGAGGGAAGAGAGAGTTATATTAAAATTTTTATTGGTTATTATCTGAAAGTGAAACCCAAACTGATGAGCTTATATGTACATGCGCTCATTCGGTAGGTGCACAACACCCAGGCCAATTGAGAAGCCTGAACTGAAGTAGCACAGGTGAAATGATGGGCTTAAGCCTGGATAATTGATAACTAGTGTGCCCACTTGATCCGGTGGCAAAACAGTGGTCGAATTTCAAACAATAGGTCATTCTTGGAACTCACTTCATTATCCAAATTTATTCTTTTATAGTTGATTCCAAAGGAGTTTATTCAAAGATTGTTAGAAAAGAATTAAATTTGAATTGGCTTCTCCAATGAAAAATAAAGATATTGTGATCCTTTAAGAAATTTGAATCTCTTAAGCTATCTTTGATAAACAAAAACAAATAGCTTTTGTCCAAACAGAAATTACTCAAGCAAGTATCGATGAACAACTTATCATACCAAAAAATTCAACAAAAGATTTAAAAGATTAAAAAACTATTTGAAGATTATGTGTATGCTAATATTCAAATGCTTATTGGGATAAAAAGCAATGTAGAAGAATTACCATATGAAAAGGACTTCGATAAAAGAATTATTCTAACAAAAGCAAACCCCATTCAGATGAATAAAGAACTTCTAGAATTTTTCCAAAAAGAGATTCAATCTTTATTAGGAAAAAAAACAAATTAGCCCGTGGAGTTGTGAAGCCTTATGCATCTACAATCAAGCAGAAAAGGAACATGGTGTTCCTAGGTTAGTCATAAATTACAAACCACTCAACAAAGCTCAATAGATAAGATATCCAATTCCCAACAGAAAAGATTTATTAGAAAGATTATGTGATACAAAAATATTTTCAAATTTTGATATGAAATCTGGCTTTTGGCAATTCAAATTGCTAAAAAGGAAGCTATAAAACCGCATTCATAGCTCAATTTGGACGCTATACCAATTAAATGTGATGTCATTTGGACTCAAGAATGGTCCATCTGAATGTCAACATATTATGAATAATATAATCAACTACTATTCTAAATTTACATTAGGGAACAGGACCGAATATAAATTTTAATTTTGAAATTTGTATCGCAAAACGTATACAATGAATAGTAAAATGAATTGTAACTTAAACGAAACGTAAATGAATAGTAATGAATAGTAATTTAAATATGAATAGTAACTTTAATTAAATACACGAAAGCAGCATGAACAGTGTAACATAGGAAAATGAACAATGATTTGAATAACAACTTCAACAAAATTATAAAAGAAGCACAGAAAATTCAATGAATAGGAACTTACTATTAATTGAGCAGTAATGAAATAGTTACAAGCATAACGAAAGATGAAATGATTTTTAGGGTGAGGAGATGTAAGGAAAAAATAGAAGGAAAATGTGCAGAAGAGTTCTAGCTTGCATACAACTTTGGAGCCTTTATATATGCCCAGAAAGTAGTGTGAACAACAAATTGAAATTATTGAAACAGTAAATCGATGTTATTTCTAACACTTGAATAGTGAAAAGATAAAATTATTAAAGCATCTTGAATAGTGGGCTGATCTTGAGCAATTCTACACGGACATTTTTGAATGATGATGACTGACAAGCTTGTTAAAATTTGACATCTTTGCGTGGGAGCTAGATGTGGAGGCTTGAATGCAAGTGGGTTTATTAGAGTATGATACTCTGTATAGCTCTGGTGAGGTGATTTTGATGAGT
>NCQT01113433.1:0-19894 GCA_002740465.1 Stenocereus thurberi
AACCTGAACCTGACTAAAAACTAAACAGGTTGACCTGATTTCAACCCATTTACCTGCCTAAAATAAACAGGTAAAATCAGGTCAGAATCTGACCAGTTAACCTGTTTAAATCCAGATTGCATCCGCAAGTTATGGAAAGCTATTAAGCAAACCTTTTATGGAACTAGCAACAAGCAAAGAATGACTCCAGGAGCTGAAGTTCACGAATTCAATAGAGCCAAGGCATTTTAAAACCAACAACCAACAAAACAACCTATTTAAATGATTACAAACCAGAAACTTAGTTAATACAATTGATAGACCAAACATAACCAACTTAAAAAATTTATCTAACACCACATAGCCAGCAATGGAGCAACCTCTGCCACAAACCAGAAACTTAGCTAATTAAGCAAGATGGACTTATGCTTAGTACCACTTCCAGCAACCTCATTAGAAGACCCTCCTCCCTTGGACGGCACATCTCCATCTCCATCATCATTCAAGCTCATATTCATCACATCTCCACATAGCTCATCCAAATGGAATTGTGTTTGCATAAGCATTAATTTAAATAAGAAAATAAAGATATGAATTAGAAAAGGTACAACAATTTATAAGGAAGTAAGACATAAACAATTAAATAAGGTTAAAGGAGACACATCACCTTCTTCCCCAAACACCCAATCTCTTAAGCAAATCACAGCTTCTACCGTTCGTGGCTTAAGGGAACTACAAAATGCATCAAGTACCCTTCCTCCAACACTAAAAGCAGATTCGAAAGCCACGGTAGACAATGGTATGGTCAATACATCACGTGCCATTTGAGAGAGAATGGGAAATCGAAACTGATTAGTACTCCAGTAGTTAACAACATCCAAGTTTTCAACACGAGGCAACTTCTTTTCCTCGAGATATGTTTCCAATTCAGACTTGGAAATAGGGGCAAATACCTCACTTGAATAATTATCGAAGTCCTTTGATAATTAAAAAAAAAGTCAATTTACTTTAAAAATAAAAACACTCTAAATCAACTTAATCTAGATTGAAAGCAAATACACCTCAAAGTACTCATCATTAGCAGCTTGTTGGGCACTACGAGAGGCATGAGTAGTAGGAGACGATGTAGAAGTTGAGGCCAAATTAGAAGCCTTTGCATAATCATCAAATAAGGCAAACAACTTATCCTTTAATAAACCCAATTGAGCATCATGAGTACCAACATCAATCTTTACAAATTGGAACTTATAACGAGGATAGTGCTGAATTCTGCCCAATACTTGTCAAATTTGGTAAACATCTTAGTTGCTATATTCCTCATAAAAACATCATCACCCTCTAATTCATCTTTCAAAACTAATCTAATCCTCACCACATTAGGAAAATAAAGATTGGAAGTGGGGTATTTAGATCCAGAAAAAGCACAAGTCACTTCATAAAAAACTTTCAAGAAACCACAAATTTTTTCAATCTTAGCCCACTCATCAAATCTGGGGCAATGAGTGAAGTTCCCATTAACAGCCTCCAAGTGATTAAACATTCTTTTATAGTAAATGGCACTCTCAAGCATAAGATATGTTGAATTCCACCTAGTTAGGACATCTTGTTGTAGCCCTTTACTATAAACAAGATCACAAACCTTAACCAACTCAAGAAATCTTTGGTTCCGCACTTGAGAACCTTTACAATACTTAACACACTCCCTCACTTTGACCACAGCCGCATCCACATCTTTTAAGCTTTCTTTAACAATTAAGTTTAGGATATGGGCACAACATCTAACATGAAAGAACTCACCATCACATAAAAGCTTAAGCTGACTTTTCAACATAGCCACACACAAATCATTTGAAGATGCATTGTCAAGAGTCAAGCACATTCCTTTCTTATCAAGATCCCAATCCTTCATCAATAACAAGATCTTTTCAACCAAGGAGACCCCATTATGTGGTGGAGGCATGAAAGAAAAGTTCAAAATTCTCTTTTGCAAAGACCTACTATCATCAATGTAATGAGCATGAGACTAATGCAGCCATCTGTATTGATTGAAGTCCAACAATCTGAAGTGAAGGCTATCCTACCAGGAATAGAATGAAAGAATTCTTTCAATCTTTCCTTTTTCCTTTTAAACATTTTCAAAACATCATTCCTAGTTGTATGCCTTGAAAGCACTTTCACATCAGAATTCAAATATACAAAGATGTTTCGACCTCCATCATACTCAGCAAACTGAAATGGCAAATCATGCTTCACAACACACAAAGCGAACAACTCACGAAACATTTCAATATCAAATTCAGGACGCCTATTGCTTAAGGATCCAGAACGACTTTGCAATAGAAGTTGGCCTATCTCCCTGACATTCTTTCTTTTACAATTTAGGGTGTGTTGTTTCAGATTCCCAGTTCCATACTTGCTATCCCCACTATACACTTGCCCAAATTTCTTACATTTGCACCACAAATTACCCTCTGTATCAGGCTCCAAGAAAGTATATATTTTTCCAAACACTACTAGTTAATTTTCTTTGGCGTTTACAGGTCTTACCACAGGCTGGTGGCTTATATGCCCCAGTTCTCAAAGTCGTAGCTTTTTTTGCTTTCTTGTTATCCACCTCTTCAGTAGTTGAGTCAATTTCAATGGGTGATGGTTCACCATCCTTTGAAATCGAAGCCATAACCTTGCAGTTCAGAAAATTCAAATCAGAAAAAAAGAAATCAAACTAAATATCATAAACATCAAAGTATATATTTGGGGGGCCTCTGATATTACTCTTCAAGTATATATAGCTAAGAACAAACCAAAGAGCAAGGCAAGGGCTTCTCGAAAAGAAAATAGATAACACAAAACGTGTCATTATGAAGAATGGACTTGTGTTGTGCCTCTCAACCTTTTTAATTAGCCTTTTTTTGTTTTGTTTCTCCTTTTGGTCATTCCAAGAAAGAATTACAATGAAGCTTCCCCTCTCCATAACCTTTTATGGAAGCCTTAAAATTGTCCTGAACTTCTTTAATAAAGCAGTTGGAGTATTTCAAAATAGGTCAAATGGAACAGACTCTCTGGTATTTAGCAATGTAACATCAATTACAAATTTACAACATTTACATTATAGTTTCACAATTACATTTCTATAGTAATATAGGAGCAAATAGGGGAAGTTTATAAGGGCAACAAGTAAAAATAAAATAAAACAAATTATGGTTGCTAGAATTCTCTCTTGAACGTGNTCAATTAGCAAGCCAATTTGGCCAATATTTGCTCATCTTCCATCAATCTAAAGTTTGCGCAATTACATGTGTCAAATATGTACAGAAAGCTATAGTTCAAGCCAAGATTCAAATCATGAGCATCCCTTTCTCTGAATTCCACCCCCTCTTTTTTGTAACTTAGATTACAATCCCATTCCCACAAATACAACACCAAATTAGTGAAGAAGACAACTCTCTGGTCTGTACTCCCCAACAATTCGGATCATATATTCATACATTTGGCAAATATCAGTGAAGAAAGCATAGCGTAGGATGAAAGAATGGAGATCAAATGCAAGCACTACGTAGAATCGTAGATCTGAAAGAGAAGAAAGCAACCACATATCAGTGAACAAAAATCACGCCATCGAAAAACACAAACTTTCAGCAACAATTCATACCTTTGAAATCGAGAAAGGGACAAAGCCTCGATCTGAAATTGAGAAAAAGCCTCGATCTGAAATTGGGAAAGGGAGAAAGAGAGAGATTGAGAGTATTAGAGATGAAATACAATGAAACAAGCAAAAACCTGAGAACAAATACAACGAAACAAACCTGAAAATATGAAATCGAGTGACAGATCGAGATATAAGAGCTGTAGAGAAAGAGACCGAGATGCAGAGAGATGCAGAGTGAGCGATCGAGATGCAGAGAATTGCAGAGTGAGAGATCGAGATGTGAGTCGGACATGAAGAGGGGAACCGAGACTGGAGAGTCGAGAGGAGGGCAGACCGAGAGGGAGATGGAGTGACTGAGGGCCGTGAGGCTGTGAGGGAACGAGGGTCATTGTGAATTTAGGGCTGGATTAACTGGTAAGGAGGCTTATATATGAGGGCAAATTAGGGTTAGCGACTAAACCCTAAATGTCATTTCAGTTTTCATTTTTCATTTTTCATTATCCCTCTAAACTGTTAGAATTTTTAATTTCAATAAGTTTTTTTTTATTACTAAAAATTAAACGGGTTAGTGGGTAAACGGGTAAATAGGTTAACCTATTTAACCTAATTAAGTAAACGGGTTAAACAAGGTATTTTTTCATGTTGGAAGTCTCGACCTTAACCTAACCGATTTAATTAAACGGGTTAGGCGTGTCAACCCAATTACGTAAACGGGTTGAGAATCTCGACCCAAACTCGCCTAATTTCGTGTCGGGTTCGTGTCATGTTGTCGTATTGTGTCAGTTTTTACCAGCCCTAACTAATACCCTTGATACCTCCTAAAGTCCATCCTAGAGGTTCCTTATTCTCCCTAAGTAAAGTAATCAGTTTGTCCTCTTAGTCTAAAACAGAAGCAATTATAATGGGTAAGGATTCATCGGGTCCTAGAAATGCATACTTAAGAGAGTCGGGAAGAGGTTTCAATTCAAGAGCAATAGGGGAAACAGATTCAGCGACAGACTCAGAAACAGCAGTAAGCAAATAATCAACAGTAGAGCACAAGTCATCAAACTCAAACACATCATATTCAGGCTCATCATTTATAAGAAATGACTCATACTCAGTAGCAAATACTTCATCAAAAGCATCACCGAATACAGAATCCCCTACCCAGTTAAGAGTAGAAAATTCCATATTATCAAGTCCAGAATGCTGTCTTTGCATGTTAAAGATGTTCAATTCCATGGTCATGTTGCCAAAGGATAGTCTCATCATATCATTCCTGTAATTATTGCGGGCATTGGCAATAGCCAAGAAAGGACATCCTAGAATCACAGAAACTTTACTAGCTAAGTTGGACACCTTCTTAGTTTCAATCACAACAAAGTCCACTGGATAAAATAATTCCCCCACCCTAATCAGCACATCCTTGACTATCCCCCTGGGCACCTTATTCGATCTATCAGCTAATTAAATGACCACCTTAGTAGGTTTCAGCTCACCGAACTCTAGCCTCTCATATTCAGTAAAGGGTATCAAGTCAACACTAGCCCCTAGGTCAAGCAATACTCTGTGAATGAGTTTGTCTCCTATGACTATAGACATAGTAGGGTAACCCGAGTCTTTATACTTCATCGGGATCTGAGAAAGGATAGAATTAGCACCAGAGGTCAAGAAAGCCTTCTTAGGTACACCAGTTGCTCTCTTGGTCGTGCATATCTCCTTTAAGAAGCTAGCATCAGGAGGCAACTGCTGAATAGTATCAAGTTAGGGAATGTTGATCCTAACTTGAGAGAAGGTAGCTCTCATCTTCTCAATATGATCTTGGTCTTTCTTCTTTAGTCTATGAGGAAAAGGAGGTAAAGGTATCTGGATTTTCTCAGAAGAAGAAGGGAAGGAAGAATCCCTAGAAGGTGAAGAACTTGTCAAGTCAGATGAGTCTTTATCTTTAAACTCTTCTTTCTTAGAAGGTGACTCAAGAGGGGAAGGGCTATCTGAAGCATTGGGGACACTGTCAGTAGTATCCCCTGACTAACTGGATGAACCAATCTCTGGAGAAGAAGAAGGAAAAGAATTCTAGAAGAATTAATGAGGGTACCTGTAAGGTTCATTAGGATTTTTAACTTAGTTATCAACCTCTCGACCAGAATGAAGAGATATAACCGCATTCAGTTTCCTTATAGGCTCATTAGGGTTACCAGAAGAAGGGAAGGCGTGAACCTTAGGGTTCACATTAGGTTGACTCGAGAAAGTACTTGGTTCCCTAGAAGATGATGCTAACTGGAAAAACTGTTCGGTTATCATTCTCATCATTCTTTTCATGTTAGTATTAATCATTCCCTCCACATTGTTATTGATTCTCCTCTCTAATTTACCAATATCAGTATAACCTGAAGGACGTTGAAATTGAGCTATGGGAGGTGGACGTCTAGTTGTATTAGGCAGATGTGAAAAAGTCGGTCTCTGAATGGAATTTGACGGATGAGAGATGCGTTGGGAGTTGTTTCCAAGAAACACCCCAGGTTGAGAATTAGGAACCATAGCATTTGGTCCACTAATCCATGAAAAGTTAGGGTGATTCCTCCACCCAGGGTTGTAATAAGGGGAAAAGGGGTCATTCTTAGGTCTCTGGAAGGCCATACTCACTTGCTTTTGTTCAGCTGCTAACTGATAAGCAAAATAAGGATAAGCACTCAGAGAATGATCTAGGGCCTATCAATGAGAACAAACCACTGTAGAGATCTGAGATAACTGGGAAATCTAGGGAGATAACCCCTTCAACATGTTTTCTAAAGCAGCAATCTTAGCCTCTAAGTGACTGACACCAGAAACAGAATGCAACCCACCCCTTGCAAACCTAGAACTCAGGCAGTCATCATGAGTGATTTTCCACTGCATGGTTTTCTCAGCCAAGTCCTCTAAAAACTGCCAAGCAGCCGTGGGGTTCTTAAAAACAAAGTCATCCTGACACATGGGCTCTACCATGGCCCTAATCTGTTGGTCAAGTTCTTCATATACAATCTGGCACAAACGTGCTTGGTCTAAACCATGATGGGGACATTGGGCCAACAAAGTTTTGAACCTATCAAAATATTTCTAAAATGATTCCGTATCAAGTTGCACGAATTGATTGATTTCATTCCTCAGTTTAACAGTCTTGGCATTCGGGAAATATTTTCTTAAGAATAATCTTACAAAATCATTCCAAGAAGTAAAAGAATTAGTAACCGGCCAAACATCCAATGTTTAGCGGAATCCTTTAAAGCAAAAGGAATCAATTTCATGCACACAATATAATGGGAATATTAGGGAAATGCATCATAGAAAAAACTTCTTCGAACTCCCTCAAAAATAAATAAGCATCATCTAAACCTGTGAATTTATAGAGCATATGAGTATAATAGGGTTTTAATTCGAAAGTCACGTTTGGTGTAAGATTAGGCATAACAAAACATGATGGCAAAGCAGTCCTAGGAGGATAGAAAATATTACTCAAAGTCCTTTCTTGTGCCATATTCCCTATCTCAAGCTTAGGTTCAGGTTCGGGTTCTAAGTCAGGGTCGAACTCACTCCTAACGAGTCTTTGGTTTTTAGGATCTCTAATCCAACTAGTCATATAAACCCCACACCTTCCTCAAAAGTATTTTAGGTCTTTTTTCTCTTTCTTTTTTTTTAAAATTTTGGAATTTTCTAACTTTCTCTTCTTGTTTTCTTAAGCACGAAATTAAATCACAATGTTTCTCAACCTTAAAGACAATTTACAAACAAGAGATAGCTAATTAAAAAAGACTAATCAGTTTCTAAAATAAAGGTAAGACACATCTAAAAAATAACTAAATTCAAACTACTAATTCTAAACTACGAAACATCGCAATCAATAAAAACCATCAATCAATTCTGAGTCGTTTGTTTTTAAAGTTTCTCAATCAAATATCAAGTTTTCCTAAATTTTCATCAATTTATGAATTTTTTCACGAAATGAACTAAGTAAATCACGACTAATAATGAGGTGAATCAAAGCATAAGCAACTAATAAGAACAAAACTAAGAAAAAGAAAAGTGCTCAAACTACTCGCCACTTTGTTTTTGAGGTTTTTAAAATTTTTTTGTCGTTTTCAAGTTTTTCTAATAATGTTTTTTCAATGTTAGGCTTTTTCCATTTTTTTTGATTTTTGAATAATTCAAGCAATATAATAAATCAAGTCACAACATAATAACGTAATAAAGCAACCTAATACCAAAGTAGCTACGAAAAGAAAATGCGACCTAATCTAATGCCGTCGTCCTCGGCAACAGCGCCAAAAACTTGTTAAGTGAATTTTAATGCAAAATAAAATGCCGCAAGTACTACAGTGAAGCTTTAACTGTAGTACTTGAGGGTTGTCTCTTTAAGGACGATGAAAAAGATTATGGTCACAAAAGATTGGATTTAATAATTAATCTAAATCATTCAAGAGTACTAAAACCTTCTAACTAAGAATCTAATGAATTCATCACCATTCAACTAACCATCAGAAAACTTAATGAGCTCACTAATTCAATCACCATTCAGCCGAAATTAAAACCTAAAATCTGAAAAATTAAAACGTGAACCAACACTATGAGAAAGAAAAAAATTAGCCTTCTATTCTTAATGACAACAAAAGAAATTGACTTCCAGGTTCCATTCTTATGTTCATACCAACATCAAAATTGAACCATCGCGTCCACAATCATATCATCATCGGTCAGATTACCAGTAGCAGAGCAACAAGCAACAAAAGCCAAGATCAATTCATCCTGAATTCCTAAGAACTAACACCAGAATTTCAACTAACATGTCAAAATATGATCAACAAGAGTTCATCTAGCAATAACCAACGATATCAACTTAGTGAAATCACCTCAACAACACAATTGAAGAGCACGAACAGATACAAGTTACCAAATCGAGAATTTGCCATACTAACATCAAAACATGACTAATTCAAGTAAACTAAGGAATCCAAAAACTGAATAAGGAAGCAATCAGCAGAAACATATCAGGCACAAACAATCAGCAAAAATCAGAAAAATATGCGAGGGGGATTTGATATCAGAAGTAGATGAAATAGGACAAGCGTAGCAAACCAGAGCGAGGGGAGGTTCGAATTCGACCGTCCATAGCCCAGAGAGTCAGAATCGTGCTCCACCCATTGCTAACAATGGCGGAAACGCCATAATTGTGTGCATCGGGATGAAAGCAGGGGAGGGGATGAGTAAAGTTAACCAAAACTAGCATTCATACCTGACAAAAACGAACTACACTTATAAATTACAACCAGAAAACATGAAATCGAAGTATAATTACATGAAATTAGATTCCAAAACCCAAAGTAACATCAAATCCTAGCTGAATTTCTGAAACCCTAACTTTGAAAAAGCGAAAAGTGCATATGAAATTCATCCTAAAACTTCGAAAATTAAAACTAATTCAACTCTAAAGACCTCCTAACCTTTTGTCTAGAGTCGCTACCCTTCAATTTATACAGCTTTCCTTCTCCTCTCCACTGTTGATTCACGCCTGAGTTGTACGATGGGATGGCGATGGTGCTCGCTACTGCGCTGGCATCCTTAGTGTGAAATCCGGTGAGGGTGAGGATGGTGGATTGTGTTGACACTTGGGGATTCATTGAAGAGAAAAAGAGAGAGAGATGAGAGGGATGGGGATGAAGATGGTGAAGCAGGGGAGGGGGAGGATATCGGGTTTTTGGGGTTTGTTTGGCCGAGAGAGGAGAGAGAAGGAAATGAAGAGAGAGAGAATGAGAGTTAAGGGGGGAAAATAGATGTCACGTGCCCAGCACATGGGCAGGGTAGGTTTTAGGTTTTCCTTTTATTTATTTGTTTCTTTTTTTCTTTTGGGTCAAAAAAGGGGTTAGGCCTAGCAATTCGGGTCGGGTTTGAGTCAAGTCGGCCAAAATCTTCATTTCTGACATTTTTCATCTTTTTGTCGTATTTTTTCACATTTATTTGATACCAAAAAAACAAAATAAAATCAAATAAAAACTTAAAAATAACACTTATAACGAGCATAAATCGGGTATAAAAGTATCGTAAAAATAAAACATTTTTGACACGAACAAATACCCCCACACCAAGATTTTACTCGTCCTCGAGTAAAATGACTAAACTAACTAAAAGAAAATGAAAATAAGAAAAAGAAAGTCCTAGTTCACTGTCGTAGGAGTCACGGTTGCATTTAGCGTATGCAACAGGCCCTTTAAACCCCTTGGTCTCCCAAGTGAACGCGTGAGGTCTCATAAGGGTTTTTAGGAGATACACCCACAAAAATTATTTCAAAAAGAAAATCTTTTTGGTTTTTTTCTCAGAGCTAATATGTATAAAATTTGGGGAAAGATATGTACACGTTCTAATCAACTAAATCACCCATGTAGCCAAGAGATCGACCTGCACATAAACAGAATGTACTTCAAAGTCCTTTACCCCATAAATGACATCGGAGTACTATTTTTTCACCTCATTATACATCAAGATTCTGAATCCATCCCAATGCTCGTCTCCAAGTGCATTATCATCCCAAGGTTTAGATTTACCAGGATTAGACTCAATCCCACTTGACTAACACAACTACATTATTATCATAATAACATTGGAAGAAAGCTTTCTCAGTAGCAATATTGCCTCAAAGGGTAACACCCAGTAGCACGTGCCTCAAAGGATAATGCCCTGTAGCGCATGCCCCAAAGGGATACTTGTCATTTCAAAGTTTATTTCATCTCTTTTTACTTTTCTCTTCTTTATTCATAATATTTTTTTCTCATTTTTTTTCAGAGTAACCGTGTCACAAGCAAGTGGGAGAATCATTCATAGAAGCCTAAGACCTAAAGATAATGATGAAGGAATAAACAAGGATTGGATTACACAATCTATACTGAACAACTGGAGTTAGAATTAGAACTTAGACTGACACACTGAGGTCGGAGACTATCATGCTCATCCTACTTACATACAAGCTAATAACCAAAGTATAGGGGATTTAAGCTGATCAAACATAGTACAAACATCCCTAAAAATAAGCTAATAAGCAATACAAGCTAAGAAAAGTATGTACACATGGGTACCCTACCCCCACACCAAAATCTCACAATGTCCTCAGTGGGAGCAGAACAAACACATAAAGACCAAAAGAAAAATCTAAAAAGAAAAAATATACTCAAAATAAAAGCAAGACCCAAAAACAAAACAACCAATTATAGAAAAAGAAAAGCAACCAGCTATACAAAAAGAAACTGGAATAAAACAAAGAAAGAAGAAAAGAGAGAAAGAAGAAGAAGAGAAGAGAAGAAATTTCTAGCAAACCAGGTTGGGTACTAATTACACCAAAACTATCTCAGATCACAATCATCGATTATGGCTCGGTTCGTGGAGTATCAGACACTCCACATCTTCTTGGCTCGGCAGCTCTAGAAATGGTTTCAAACGCTGGCCATTCACCATGAAGGTGGCACCACTTAGAGGATCCTGAATTTCAAATGCACTGTAGGGAAAAACATGTGAGATAATATAAGGACCCGTCCATCAGGACCTCAATTTATCTAGAAACAGATGGAGCCTATAGTCATACAAGGGCACTTTCATTCCCGGGGCAAACTCTTTCCTGAAAATATGTCGATCGTGAAACAACTTCGCCCTCGCTTTGTAAGATCGAGCACTCCAATAAGCATTAGCTCTAATCTCATCAAGCTCACTCAGTTGTTGTTCTCTCTCTTCACCTGCCGCAGTCAAGTCATAATTGAGCTTCTTAATGGCCCACTAANTTTTATGCTCTACCTCCACAGGTAAATGACAAGGCTTACCATAAACTACCCTATTAGGTGACATACATAAGAGAGTTTTAAAAGCCATGCTATATGCCCAAAGAGCGTCCACCAACTTGCCAGTCCAGTCTTTCCTATTTCTTCTCACTGTCTTTTCTAAAATCTGCTAGATGTGTTGATTGGACACTTCAATCTGGCCTCTGGTTTAGGGATGGTAGGGAGTAGCAAGCCTATGGACTATGGAATACCTCTTCAGTAAGGCATCAAAATATCTATTATTAAAATGGGTGCCCTGATCACTAATGATAGCACGGGGCATACTAAATCGGGCAAAGATGTTCTCCCTAAGAAATTTCACGGCAACTTTACCTTCATTAGTCCTAGAAGGGATGACCTTAACCCATTTAGAAACATAGTCCACAACTAACAAAATGTACTCATTCCCAAAGGAAGATGAAAATGGTCCCATAAAGTCAATACCCCATACATCAAAAACCTCTACGATAATAATGGGGTTCAGTGGCATCATATCTCCACTGCTTATTATACCCAACTGCTGGCATCTAAGGCAATTCTTACAGTACTCAAATGCATCTTTAAACGAAGTAGGCTAGTAAAAACCACATTGAAGAACCTTGGCTGTTGTCTTCCTACTACTAAAACTCCCCCCAAATGCCTGGTCATGACAAAAGAAAAGGACACTTCTCACCTCATTTTCAGGAATGCACCTCCTAAGGACTTGGTTAAAACAGCACTTAAACAAATAAGGGTCATCCCAAAATAAGAATTTCACAACTTGGAAGAATCTATCTTTATCATTCTTAGTCCAACCCCCAGGGATCCCACCAGCAACTAAGTATTTCACAATATCAGCATACCAAGGATCAGGGTGAACAACATATAATTGCTCATTGGAGAAGTACTCAGAAACACTAGACTCACTCTCTCTATCATAGAGGCTCCTAGACAGATGGTCAGCTATAGGGTTTTTAGAATCTTTCTTATCCTTGATTTCACAGTAAAATTCTTGCAAAAGCAAAATCCATCTCATAAATCTAGGCTTAGCATCCTTCTTAGAAAGAAGGTGTTTAAGGGCAGAGTGGTTAGTATAAACAATCACATGTGACCCAATGAGATAAGATCTAAATTTTCAAAACCAAATATCATAGCCAAAAATTCTTTCTTAGTAATAGCGTAATTCAACTGGGTATCATTCAACGTATGGCCAACATAGTAAATAATATAGGGTTTTCTATCAATAACACAAAAATCAGATGCATCACACATCCATTCAAATGGTTCTCCCCAAACGGGAGAATGAAGAACAGGAGCAGAGGTTAAGGCCTCTTTAAGCTTAGAAAATGCCTCATGACACTCTTCAGAGAAATGAAATGGCACATCCGTAGCTAGCAGATTGGACAAAGGCTTTGCAATCTTACTAAAGTCCTTAATAAAACGACGACAAAAGCCAGCGTGTCCAAGGAAAGACCGCACCTCTTTCACACAATGGGGAGGGGGAAGATTAACAATCAGGTCAGTCTTAGCTTTGTCAACCTCAATTCCATCTCGAGAAATAATATGTCATAAGACTATACCCTTTTTAACCATGAAGTGACATTTCTCCCAGTTTCAAAGTCAAGTTTTTCTCCCTATACCTCTCAAACACCTTTCTCTGATTAGACAAGTAATTATCAAAAGAAGATCCAAACACAGAAAAGTCATCCATGAAAATTTTCTTACATTGCTCAACTAGATCTAAGAAAATAGAAATCATGCATCTTTGAAAGGTAGCAGGGGCATTGCACAGTCCAAATGGCGTTCTTTTAAAGGCATATGTTCTAAATGGACAGGTGAAAGTAGTATTCTCCTGATCCGCAGGAGCAATAAAGATCTGGGTGTAACCGAAATATCTATCTAAAAAGTAGTAGAAGGAATGTCCAGCCAACCTCTCTGGCATTTGATCCAAGAAGGGGAGGGGAAAATGGCCTTCCATAGTGGCAGCATCCAATTTTCTATAATCTATACACACACGCCACCCATATTGCACTCGAGTAGGGACTAACTCATTCTTATCATTCCTAATCACGGTAATACCTATCTTCTTAAGAACAACTTGAACAAGGCTAACGCACTCACTATCAGAAATAGGATAGATAATCCCATGGTCTCACCATTTCAACACTTCCTTCTTAACTACTTCCTGCAAAGTGGAATTCAAACGCCTTTGGCAGTCACTATAAGGCTTAGCATTGTCCTCTAAATTAATTCAATATTGCACAATAGAAGGACTAATACCCTTGATATCCCCTAAAGTCCATCCTAGAGGTTCCTTGTTCTTCCTAAGTAAAGTAACCAGTTTGTCCTCTTGTTCCCGGTCTAGATCAGAAGCGATTATAACAGGTAAGGGTTCATTTGGTCTTAGAAAAGCATACTTAAGAGAGTCACAAAGAGGTTTCAATTCAAGAGCAACAAGGGAAACTGATTCAGCGGCAGACTCGGAAATAGCAGTAAGCAAATAATCAGCAGTAGAGCACAAGTCATCAAACTCAAACACATCATATTCAGGCTCATCATTTATAAGGAATGACTCATACTCAATAGCAAAGATATCATCAAAAGCATCATCGAATACAGAATTCCCTACCCAATTAAGAGTAGAAAATTTCATACTATCAAATCTAGAAGGCTGTCTTTACATGTTAAAGATGTTCAATTCCACAGTCATGTTGCCAAAAGACAGTCTCATTATACTATTCCTGTAATTAATGAGGGCATTGGTAGTGGCCAAGAAAGGACATCCTAGAATCAGAGGAACTTGATTAGCTAAGTTGGACACATTCTCAGTTTCAATCACAACAAAGTTCACTAGATAAAAAAATTCACCCACTATAATCAGCACATCCTCAACTATCCTCTTCGGCACCCTTGTCGATCTATCAGCCAGTTGAATGACCACCTTTGTAGGTTTCAGCTCACATAACTGTAACCTTTCATACTCAGTAAAGGGTATCAAGTTAACACTAGCCCCTAGGTCAAGCAATGCTCTGAAAATGAGTTCGTCTCCTATGACTATAGACACAGTAGGAAAACTCGAGTCGTTATACTTCATCAGGATTTGAGAAAGGATAGAATTAGCACCAGAGGTTAAGAAAGCCTTTTTATGTGCACCAGTTGCTCTCTTGGTCGTACGTAGCTCCTTCAAGAATCTAGCATAAGGAGGCATCTCCCGAATAGCATCAAGTAAGGGAATGTTGATCTTAATGTGAGAGAAGGTCTCTCTCATCTTCTCAATATAATCTTGATCCTTGTTCTTTAGTCTATAGGGAAAAGGAGGTAAAGGCATTTGGATTTTCTCAGAAGAAGGTGAGAAGAATCCTTAGAAGGTAAAGAATTTGTCAAGTCAGAGAAGTCCTTCTCTTTAAGCTCTTCTTTCTTAGAAGGTGACTCAAGAGGGGAAGAACTAGCTGAAGTATTGGAGACACCGTCAATAGCATCCCTTAACTAACTAGATGAACCAATCTCTAGAGAAGAAGAGGGAGAAGAATTCTAGAAGAATTGGTGAGGGTACCTGTATGGTTCATTAGGATTTTTGACTTAGTTATCAACCTCTCAACCAGAACGGAGAGATTTAACCACATTCACTTTTCTCACAGGCTCATTAGGATTACCAGAAGAAGGGGAGGCATGAACCTTAGGGTTCACCTCAGGTTGACTCGGGAAAGTACTCGGTTCCCTAGAAGATGATACTAACTGGGAAAACTGTTCGGTCATCATTCTCATCATTCTTTTTATGTTAGCATTAGTCATTCTCTCTATATTGTTATTGACTCTCCTCTCCAATTTATCAATATCAGTATAACCGGGAGGAGGTTGAACTTGAGCTATAAGAGGTGGAGGTCTGGGTGCATGAGGCACACCTGAAATAGTCGGTCTCTGTAAGGAGTTTGAATGATGAAAGATAGGTTAGGAGTTGTTTCCAGGAAATGCCCTAGGTTGAGAATTAGAAACCATAGCATTAGGTCCACTAATCAAGGAAAAGTTATGGTGATTCCTCCACCCTGGGTTGTAATAAGGGGAGAAGGGGTTATTCTTAGGTCTCTGGAAGGTCATACCCACTTGCTCTTGTTCAGTTGCTAACGGATGGGAAAAATAAGGATAAGTACTCAGAGAATGATCTAAGGCCTGACAATAAGAACATGATACTGTAGAAGTCTGAGATAACTAGGACATTTAGGGAGATAACCCCTTCAACATGTTTTCTAAAACAGCCATCTTAGGCTCTAAGTGACTTATATCAGAAACAAAATGCAATCCACGCTTTGCAAACCTAGAACTTAGGCGGTCATCATGAGCGATTTTTCACTGTGTGGTTTTCTTAGCCAAGTCCTCTAAAAACTCCCAAGCAGCTGTGGGGTTCTAAGAAAGAAAGTCACTCTGACACATGGACTCTACCGTGGTCTTAGTCTATTAGTCAAGTCCTTCATATACAATCTGGCACAAACGTGCTTGGTCTAAACCATGATAGGGATCATTGGGCCAACTAAGTTTTGAACCTATCAAAATATTTCCAAAATGACTCCCTATCAAGTTGCACAAATTGATTGATTCATTCCTCAGCTTAACAGTCTTGGCGTCCTCATTTGCACAACATTAATGGGAATATTAGGAAAGTGCATCATAGAGTAAGCTTCTTCGAATTCCCTCAAAAATAAATAAGCATCCTCTAAACCTGTGAATTTAGGGAGCATCTGAGTATAATGGGGTTTTAATTCGGAGGTCACATTTGGTGCTAGATTAGGCATAGCAAAACATGATGGCAAAGCAGTCCTAGGAGGATAGAAAATATCACTCAAAGTCCTTTCTTGTGCCATATTTCCTAACTCAAGCTTAGGTTCAGGTTTGAATTCTTAGTCAGGGTCTGGCTCAGTCGTAATGAGTCTTTGATTTTCAGGGTCTCTAACCCGATTAATCATATAAACCCCACACCTTCATCAAAAAGTCCTATTTTTGGTCTTTTTTCTCTTTCTTTTTTTTTAATTTTGGAATTTTCTAATTTTTTTCCTTCTTTTTTTCTTAAGTACGTAATTAAATCACAATGTTTCTCAACCTTAAAGATAATTTACAAACAAGAAATAGCCAAATAAAAAAAAACTAATTAGTTTCTAAAATGAAGGTAAGGCACATCCCAACAAAGACAAAATTCAAACTACTAATAACGAACTACAAAACACCTTAATCAATAAAAACTATCAATCAATTATAATCATTTGTTTCTTAAAGTTTTTCAATCAAATATCAAGTTTTTCTAAATTTTTATGAGTTTATGGATTTTTTCAAGAAATGAACTAAATAAATCACAACTAACAACCAAGTAGATCAAAGCATAAGCAACTAATAAGAACAAAATTAAGAAAAAGAAAAGTGCTCAAACTAAGGAAACAAGAACTTGCAACTTTGTTTTTTGAGGTTTTTTAAATTTTTTAAATTTTTTTGTTGCTTACAAGTGTTTCTAATATTTTTTTTTCAATTTTAAGCTTTTTCCATTTTTTTGGATTTTTGAATAATTCAAGAAATGTACTAAATCCAGTCGTAACATAATAACGTAATAAAGCAACATAGTACCGATGTAGCTAAGAAAAGAAAATGCGACCTAATCTAATGCTGTCATCCCCGGCAACGGCGTAAAAAACTTGTTAGGTGAATTTTAATGTAAAATAAAATGCTGCAAGTATACAGCTTTCGCTGTAGTACTTAAGGATCGTCTCCTCAGGGACGATGGAAAAGATTATGGTTTCAAAAGATGGGTTAACTAATTAATCTAAATCATTCAAGAGCACTAAAACCTTCTAACTAAGAATCTAATGCATTCATCGCCATTAAACTAAGCATCAGACAACTAAAATGAACTCACTAATTCAATCACCATTCAGCCGAAATTAAAACCTAAAATCTGAAAAATTAAAACGTGAACCAACACTATGAGAAAGAAAAAAATTAGCCTTCTATTCTTAATGACAACAAAAGGAATTGACTTCCAGGTTCCATTCTTATGTTCATACCAACATCAAAATTGAACTATCGCATCAACAACCGTATCATCATCGTTCAGATTACCAGCAGCAAGGTAACAAGCAACAAAAGCCAAGATCAATTCATCCTGAATTCCTAAGAACCAACACCAGAATTTCAACTAACATGTCAAAATATAATCAACAAGAGTTCATCTAGCAATAACCAACGATATCAACTTACTGAAATCAACTCAACAACACAATCAAAGAGCACGAACAGATGCAAGTTACCAAATCCAGAATTTGCCATACTAACATCAAGACATGACTGATTCAAGTAAACTAAGGAATCTAGAAACTGAGCAAGGGAGCATTCAGCAGAAACACATCAGGCACAAACAATCAGTCAAAATCAGAAAAATAGGGGAGGGGGATTTTAAATAAGAAACAGATGAAACAGGACAAGCTAGCAAACCAGAGCAAGGGGAGGTTCAAATTCGACCATCCGTGGCCCAGAGAGTCAGAAACGTACTCCACCATTGCTAATAATGGCGGAAACGCCATAATTATGCGCATCGAGATCAAGACAGGGGAGGGGATGACTAAAATTAACCAAAACTAACATCCATACCTTACAAAAATGAACTACAATTATGAACTACAACCAGAAAATATGAAATCGAAGCATAATTACATGAAATTCGAACCAAAACCCAAACTAACATCAAACCCTAACCGAATTTCTAAAACTCTAACTCTGAAAATCCAAAAATGCATGAGAAATTTCAAGCTAAAACTTTGAAAATTAAAACTAATTCGACCCTAAATACCTCCTAACCTTTTGTCTGGAGCCGCAACCCTTCAATTTATACAGCTTCCCTTCTCCTCTCCACCGTTGATTCACACCGGAGTTGTACGATGGGATGGCGATGGTGCTGGCCGGTGTGCTGGCATCCTTAGCGTGAAATCCGGTGAGGGTGAGGATGGTGGATTGTGTTGGCACTTGGGGATTCATTGAAGAGAGAAAGATGGGAGGGATGGGGATGAAGATGGTGAAGTATGGGAGGGGGAAGATATCGGGTTTTTGGAGTTTGTTTGGCCAAGAGAGGAGAGAGAAGGAAATGAAGAGATAGAGAATAAGAGTTAGGGGGGGGATAGATGTCACGTGCCTAGCACGTAGGCAGGGTGGGTTTTAGGTTTTCCTTTTATTTCTTTTTTTCCTTTTTCTTTTGGGTCGAAAAAGAGGTTGGGCCTAGCAATTCGGGTCGGGTTTGAGTCAAGTCAGCCAAAATCTTCATTTTCGACATTTTTCATCTTTTTGTCGTATTTTTTCACATTTATTCGATACCAACAAAACAAAATCAAATCAAATAAAAACTTAAAAATAACAATTATAACAAGCATAAATTAGGTATAAAAGTATCGTAAAAATAACACATTTTTGGTGCAAACAAATACCCCCACACCAAGATTTTGCTCGTCCTCGATTAAATTGACTAAACTAATTAAAACAAAATAAAAAATAAGAAAAAGAAAGTCCTAGGTCACTGTTGTAGGAATCACGTTACATTTAGCGTATGTGACAAGCCCTTTAAACCCCTCGGTCTCCCAAGTGGACGAGTGAGATATCGCGAGGATTTTCAGGAGATATACCCGCAAAATATTATTTCAAAAAGAAAATCTTTTTGTTTTTTCTTCTCAAAGCTAATATGTACAAAATTTAGGAAAAGATATGCACACGTTCTAATCAACTAAATCACCCATGTAACCAAGATATCGACCTGCATATAAACAGAATGTACTTCAAAGTCCTTTACCCCATAAATAATATTAGATTACTAATTTTTAACCCCATTGTACATCAAGATTTAGAATCCATCCCGGTGCTCGTGTCCAAATGTATCATCATCTCAAGGCTTAAATTTACCAAGATGAGACTCAATCCCATTTCACTAACACAACTACATTATTAGCAAAATAACATTAGAAGTAAGCTTTCTCAGTAGCGATATTGCCTCAAAGGATAACACCCAGTAGCATGTGCCTCAAAGGGTAACGCCCAGTAACGTATGCCTCAAATGGATACTTGTCATTTCAAATTTTATTTCATCTCTTTTTCTTTTTCTCTTCTTTATTCATAAATATTTTTTTTTCTCATATTGTTTCCAGAGTAACCGTGTTACAAGCAAATGGGAGAATCATTTATGGAAGCCTAAGACCCAAAGATAATGATGAAAGAATAAATAAGGATTGGATTACACAATCTATACTAAACAACTGGAGTTAGAATTAGGGCTTAGAATGACACAATGAGGTCGGAGAACTATCATGCACATCTTACTTACATACAAGCTAATAACCAAAGTACATGGGATTTAAGCTAATCAGACACAGTACAAACGTCCCCTAAAAATAAGCCAAGAAACCACATAAGCTAAGAAAAGTATGTACACATGGGTACCCTACCCCCACACCAAAATCTC
>NCQT01113452.1:9588-20645 GCA_002740465.1 Stenocereus thurberi
TTTCCACTTAACTTAAAAAAAAAACACTTGTCTGTTTACAGAGGCCCAAATCATTCTTCTTATAAATTAAATGAATTATGAATATAATTAACAATATTTTTACCATATAGGTATTACAATTAGAAAGCTCAAAAAATTTCACTCATCATATACCAGAAAAGACAACACAAAAATTATAATCTTTTGACATGTTTCAGTTATATTTTGAACACTATAATTTAAAAAAACTTTAAAAAATTATATATATTATTTTATATATAAGTTTATTGTGAGCAAATATTTAAAAATTGTCTCATGCATAACATGTACGTCACAGAGAAAAAAGCATCCTAAGGCCCAATTCTTTTCGTTGGGAAATTGCAGGTGTAGGATAGGTGGGAGTGGGAAAGGCAGGAAGGGGTAGGTGGGAATGAATAGGAGTGATTTTTTTTTTTTAAAGTGTCGGAAAGGGGGTAAGGAGTAGGAAGAAGTGGGAAGGAGCTAAATGAAGTAGGAAAGTTGATGTAAGTTACATTTTTTTTAAATATAAAATTTTATCTGTGATAGTAATCACCGATGATAAAAAAATTTTAGACAGAAAAAATATTTTTTTTTTGGTGTTGACTCAAGTAGAAAATATTATTTTGTGACCGTTGTTACCCCCAAAAAAATTGTAATTTTCATTATTCGTAGAATAAATTACGGATATTTTTTTTCATATATTAACCAAATATAAACAACGAAAAAAATACTCACATATTCGGGCCTTATTCTTTTCAATTGGTAAATCCAAATTTACCAACCTCAACCAACTTCAATCTACATCAACTCACTTCACGAACTCCAATAAAAAATACCATCTTCAACTAACTTTAACCCACTTCAACCAACTTCAATCCACTTCAGCCTATTTCAACCAACTTTAATCCATTTTTCACTATTTTAACCAACTTGTACCATCACACAAAAAAAATTCAACTCATTCAAACTAACTTCAACCCACTTCAACAAAAAAATACCCACTTCAACCTACTTCAACCCACTTTAACAAAAAAATACTCGCTTCAACCTACTTTAACCGACTTCTATCAATCTTAACCAACTACACCCGTTTACTAACTCATATTTTTCAATGAAAAGAATAGGCTCTCAGTACACGAAAAATAATTATCTACAATTTGTGTGAAGAACTTTCAATATTTTGTTACTAATGTACACAGAAATCAAAATGCACGTACAATACATCTACATTTCATGTCACAAATTACAAATAAGGCCAAAAAATTTTACACATTCCTTTATTATGCTGGAAAAAAAAATCTGCAAATTTGACCCCAAATTACGATGAACGAAAAATAAATCTGTTATACATATAGCAACAATCATCTACGCTTGTGGTGACCTATAACAAATATTTTGTAACCAACACCAAAAAAAATTAAGCATTTCTTCCATGTACAATATCAAGCCCAAAATATCTACCAGTTACAAAAAACTAACATTTGCTTAACAAAGCAGAAAAAAATTATTATTTCTTCAATATACATATAACAAAAATTGCGTCATTTACAATTTTCGGTACGACTAACAAATATTTTCATAACATCCAAAAAATAAATAAAATTTTTTATAATTGTTATCAGACTATTCGTACACTCAATTACATAAATTATAAAAGTTATGAATGGGAAAATAATAGTTATATGTAGGAGTGAGAAGAAGTGGGTAAAAGTGGGTGAGAGTGAAAAAGAGTGAATTTTTTTTAAAGTAAGGAAAGATATGAAAAAAGGGAAGAAGAAGTGAGTGAGAGTGGGAAGGAATAGATTGGATCCTTTAAACTAAGAAAAAAAATAGGGCCTAATTCTCACATAATAGCACACAACATCAAACGTTAATTTGACTCCTAAAGGCGACAACCACAATATTTTGAATGTGGATCTCCTGTCATACTTAAGACAAATGGCCCAGCCCTCCTTGTTTTTATACAGTACTACTATTTAATTAATTAACAACCTTTTCGACGTAGACTAATTTCCTGGGCACATGACGAAACCAAATCGCTAGCGTGTGGTCCAAAAATTCAATCATTCCCACATCAAGGTGGGTCCTCCATGACCCAAGCCAATATTACCCAACTAAAATTTACACATTCAAGCCTTGATTGGTAGTGGCAGTGCATGAAGAGTTAGTGGGTTTAATTAAATTTTTATGGCCATTTTAATAACCTAATTTTAGTGGGGTTTGTAAGGTGAAGAAGTGTCGTGAGTATTCAAGAGAATGTAGTTGTGGTTCTTATTTCGAGAGAGAGAAGAATAGTTTTGTTTTTTGCTACCATTAATTCCACCATATATTCATTCAGAGGTTGAGAGAGTTTAGAGAGAGATTATAAGAGAGATTGTACTCTTGTTGCTGGATCAAATCACTCGTTCTGATTATGATTGCATTGTACTTACTTCTTCTCATAGTGGATTATTAGTGCTTGTTGCCATCTGTGGTTTTTTCCCGCATTGGGTTTCCATATAAATCTTAGTGTTCTTTATTATTCTATTATCGTTATTTTACTTTTGCTTATCATTGTTCATCCTAACGCCTATGCAATTAGTTTGCTCTAATTTCCTAATAAGTTGTATCAGAGTGAGTTTAGAATGTCTTCAATCATGAAGGTTGATATTCAAAAGTTTGATGGAGACTAGTTTTAATCTTTGGAAGGTGCAGATGAGAGCGATTCTCATTGAGCATGAGTTGCGGAAGGTTCTCTTAGAATCTCATGCGAAACCTAGTACGATGACAGAAGAACAATGGGCAGAACAGAAGAAGAAGAAGTGTGGTTCTTTGGCGGACGACGAATGGGAAGGACTGGAGGAGAAGGCACTTTCGGTTATACAGTTGTGCTTGGCGCCACATATCCTGCGAGAGGTGTTTGACAAGACACCAGCAGTGGGTCTTTGGATTTGGCTAGAGGAACTCTGCATCACGAAGAGTCGCGCCAATAAGATTCGATTGAAGGAAATATTGTGCACTTTCAAGATGGCAGAAGGTACTCCTGTTCAAAAACATTTAAATAATTTTAATTCGATTATTGTCGATCTCAAAATTTTAGATGTAAAAATTGAGGATAAGGATAAGGCTATTTTATTAGTTCTATCTTTACTCCTTCATATAAGCATTCTAAAGAGATCATGCTATATAGTAACTCTGATACTATATCGTTTGAGGATGTTAGGTCAAACTTGTTATCTAAAGAAAAGTTTGGTCATGATATTCATACTGATTCTGCTGAGGGGTTGGTTAAAGGGGTAGAACAAATGAGAAAAGGGGATTGGTAGTAGAAGAAAGAACCGTTCTAAGTGTAGAAATCCTCATGCTGGTAAGACCTGCAATTTCTGTGGTAAATTGGGTCATATTTCTGCTATTGGTTGGACACTAAAAAATAAGAAAGAGAAAGAAGAGAAGAAGAATCAGTCTAAGAAACCTGCTATAGTTGATTGTGTTGTTGAGTATAAGTCTGATGGTGATCTGTTGGTTGCTACCATGCCTCTTGCCACTGCCTCTGAAAAAGGGGTAGGTAATGATTGAGTTTGAGATTCTTATTGTACGTATCATATGTGTCCTCATAGGGACTGATTTGCTACTTATGAGCCTGTTGATACTGGGATTATACTTATGGGCAATGACACCGAGTGTAAGGTTGTAGGAGTAGGTACTGTATAGATTAAAACCCATGATGGTGTAGTTAGGACCTTGTATAAGGTTCATCACATTCCTAATATGACTCGTAATGTCATCTCTTTGAGTACTCTTGAGGCTAATGGTTACAGATACTCAGTTGAGAATGGTGTCCTAAAGGTGATGAAGGGTGCGATGGTGCTGATGAAGGGATTCAGGTAGGGAAGTCTCTACCTTCTGCAGGGTACAACAGTTACAGTTTTAGCAGCAGTTTTTACAACAACGGAAGATGTTGATACTACGAGATTATGGCACATGCGATTAGGCCATATGAGTGAGAAGAAGATGACCATTCTGAGCAAGAAAGGTTATCTGGGTAGCGCAAGTATGGATAAGCTGGAGTTTTGTGATCATCATGTGTTTGGAAAACAGAAGAGAGCTAGTTTCTCTACAGGTAAGCACCGTACACAGGGGATCCTTGATGAAACCCATTCTAATCTATAGGGTCGTTCGAAGGTTCCTTTATTTGGAGGTAAATGCTATATGTTAACATTTGTTGATGATTTCTTATGAAAATTCTGGGTTTACTTCTTAGGACAGAAAAATGAGACGTTTCCTATATTCAAGAAGCTTAAGGCTCTCATTGAGAACCACGCTAAGAGGAAGATAAAGAAGCTCAGGACTGATAATAGTCTTAAATTCTGTGAGTCGGAGTTCACTGAGTTCTGCATTGTTAATGGCATAGCTAGGCACAAGACATTAGTTGTTAAGCCCCAACAGAACGAATTTGCATAACGCATCAATTGGTTCTACAAGAGGAAGCTCGATGTATGCTTTCTAACGAAGGGCTTTGGGATCGCACCAGCTGAAACTGTTTCGACGGCTTGTTATCTGCTGAATTGTAATGCCCCCAATTCCTAATGTCTGATTATTCTGACTTAATTACTTATTTACTATTCATTGGCAACGAAACTCTGTTGATTGGAGGCATTATCGCTGTTCCGTAAAGGAACAAGGCTAACTGAATTTACCTGCATTGCCGTATCACTCACTTAACCACCTGGCTCACCACATAATTGAAATAACTCACATTCGCCGATTTACACAAGTTGTGATGCACCTAGTAACTCAACGTATGATTACCAAAATTACTAGTAACTGCAACATCCAAAAACATACAACTATCAGATTCCTGGGGTGCTAGCCTATAAATCAATGTGAGCACTTGGTTAGCGAATCTTCAACAAAAGGATTTGTAATGCCCTTTCATTTCTTACCACCTCCTGGTTTGTGAGTGGAAGGATTGTTCACCAATCCCTTGCCTAAAACAGAAAACATAAAACATTCAAAATATGAGTCGAAGCTCAGCACACACATCCTTATGCAGTAAAATAAGTTTTGAGTTTAATTAGTTAGGCACCCGCATTTCAAAACATTTTATTTTGCAAATAAGAGAGAGAGAATATATGACTAAATTTGATTTGTCGGTTACTATCTGGAAGAGGACCCCTGTTGATGCCTGCAGCGATCTTGAGATAGGTGCACACCTCCTAAGTCGATCGGGAAGCATGAGTTGTAACCGCGTAGGTAAATTGAATGGCATAAGCCCTGATGATTGATAATTGATGGGGCCACTTGCTTAGGTGACAAACCATTGCATAAAATGATTCATTATATGAAGATTATATTGATTTTGCGTAGTTTGATAAACATGTGAGTTTTCAAAGAGCATAAGAAATGTACGTACATGATCCTTGAAAATCTCTCTCCGTTCTAGTTAAAACTACTTGCTGCAGCTTAAAGTGACAGCATTGGCCTCACTTCTGCTCCAAAGATGTTATTTTCTCGATTAGTGCAAGACTAAGGAATTTTATTAAAGTTCTTGACTTAGCGAATAATTTAAATTCCTTCAACCTCTCTTTTCATGATCATCATAATAATTATTACTTAATTTAGTTCTATTTTATTTAATTTTTGTTCCGCTTTCTTAACATTGATATTTGTATCATGAGTATTGTAAAAGTGAATTAGGGTGATTTGTCATATGTTTATTAATAATGACATTATTAACATCACTATCCGAATCATTGTTATAAGCTCATTACATTATTAGTATTAACGTCATTAGAAATTATCGATCCTCATCACCCTCATTATTATTATTAATATTATTATTATTATTATTAGTATTATTATTTTATTATTATTATTGTTATTATTATTACTACTACTACTACTACTATTAGGATTGTGGCTATCCTTACCATAACTTTTAACGACATTATTATGGCTATTGTTTTTTTCTTTAACGAATCACCGTTAGCCATCAAACTTTGGATTGTGATATGGTTTAAAGCAACTTCATGAACTTGGTATCCCAATCATACAATTATCATTAGTGAAATAGAACCACATAAGCATGTTATGTTAGGAATTCTAAATCCACAAAATTAATTGTTTCTTTTCATTTCCTTTAATGACCAAATCCTAGAATCTCCCTAACCCCATACTTGGTTCATGATTTTCAAACATTCAAACCACTATATCTCCCTCCATTCTCCTCTCCACTATCCTCACTTGGAAAATAAACCTTGCCATAAACTTATGCAACAATATAATACATATGCTCATATCTCTTTATTTTTGTTCGATTATCGCCATAGATTTGTTTAAAGGCTACTAAAGCAGCCCAATTGAAATTTAACTACATCCAACATCCAACCCCTAATTACCCACTTATGACAAACACACATACCAAAGATACAAAATTATAACACCAAATTTTCATTAATTTTATTCAAAGATTCATTATAATTCATTTAAACCATCAAGTATTCCACAGTCAAGCTTGTTTCTTCATTTAAAACACAAACCCTAATCACCAAGTCATGATCCAAACATAATACACCCATTAACCTCATACATATATACATATATTTCTCCATTTAATCATCAATTAACTCACTTAAGCACCAATAATCTATATAATTAACTTGAATATCATTCAAGCCATAAACCCTAATTTCTCAAGCTCATGGCCACAACTCGTCCATCCAACATGATTTTTACTTTGATCTCATTCTATTATGCACTAAAATTATCCCAACATCATCATAAACAACCTAAGATTCAAATAGAATTTCTAACCTTTACTCATCACACTCATCCTAATCCTCGCAATTCATGTCTCAGTCCAAACATCCATACTAAACTAAGAAATTTACAAGTAAATACTCATCAATGTTAATGACACCATTTACTACCAAAATTCAAGCATAAAAGATCAAAAATTGTATTAAGTTGGAGTTAGGGTTCTCACCTTTCAACTCACTAAAACAACTCAAACACACAAATGGGAGTGGAGAAAGAGGTCGGTTGGAGGGCGGCGGGGATAGGTGGCGATGGGTGGCGGCGGCGGCATGGGTGATAAACCTCTATTTTGACTCTATTTTAGCTCTTACTTGACCTCTGCTTCTCAATGTTCTTATGTTAAATCTAGATGAAAAGGGGTTAAATTCGCTTCATTTGTTCAAATGTGCTTATAAAGTGATTTATCTTGCTTTCATGAGAAATGTTCGGGTTTTGATAGAAAGGAGAACTTTAAGGATGAATCATAAGGAGAATAGAGGTCAATCGAAGCCCTGGGAACGAAGATGAGTTGGGAAGAAGAGGGCACAGCCATGGAACAGGGTAGGAATCGTCGCGCAACGAAGGCCGAAGCTACGCGCGGGCGGCATAGCCAAACGGGCGGCCATGTGTGGTCAACGTGCGTCGGCCCGCTGTCGCGCAACATAAGTGATTTTGCAGGCAGTTTTTGGGACTACTTCAGTTTTTCTTTTGAGAGCACTCTTCTTAGGTGATTTCTAGGGTTTTGTTAGGGGATTTTCTTGAATGCCTTTTGGATTGAATTCATTGCAATTGAAAATTGTTCTACTTCCACGTGAAGATTAATTCAAGTTTGTCTCTTAATTCTCTCTCTCCTCTTCATTGTTATTTTAGGGTTTTGGTTGAATCATGTTTAGTGAATTAGGATTTGTGATTGTTGCTTTTGAGATGATTCGTGGCTAATCTCCTAACATAGGTTGGGATTATCGTCAATTATGTAGTTGGATCATGATTTAGCCCTGAACCCATGTTTTGCGTTTATGATTTCTGCTTTGCACACCATGTGTTTGATGAATTGCTTGAAAGAGCGTTCATCCGTTATTATTCGGGTTTAGGGGAGTGTTGAGAGACAAACACTTTACCTAGTGTGACTTAGTAGACAACTAGGATTTTGATATGAAATAATTGAGGTTTTAGCTGAGATTAGAGATGGTAGATCTTATAATCCTTTAACTTTTGGTCCCATGAAAATAGGTGACTATGGTTCTAGGATTAGTCTTCGACCCTTGAGAGGGGGAAGAGATGGACTCAAATGGCAATCTATCCACTGGTAACGCAATTCTTAGATCTATTTGTTGGGGTTAATGATTGATTCATCGATGTAATTGTGCTGTTAATTCCAACCTAGGTATTTCGATATTCTGATTTTCTATTCGCAATTATTAGTGAAACCTTTGAAATTGCATCCGCCTAGATTGAGTAGTTCAATTAGTTCTGGTAGTTGAAAGCAGGTTCCCTGTGGATACGACCCACACTCGCCGATTGCTAGTTACAGCTACACCGTGCGCTTGCAGTATAAATTTACGACATCAGTGGCCATCGGACGGCCGATGGCCAGCGTGAAAATGAGCAGATGGTGGCGAAATAGAGCAGCGAGAAAGAGGGGGTCGGGGTTGGGCAGAGAATCAAGGAGGGTTTGGAGTTTTGTTATCTTTTTTTGTTGATTTTTTGTTTATTTAGTTTAGATAATTTATTTTAAATTTTAACTAACTCTTTTTCTTTTTTTCATTTTACCCTTTTATTTAATGACACATGCACTTTCTTTAGAATTTCCTTATAATTATGCAAATCCTCTCTTGTATTTGTGTTCATGTTTATTTAATTTTATTACCCTTCATTACAAACACATATGTATATGTGGAAGATTGCGTTAATATTTTTCGCTTGAGTTAACAAATTTAAATTTTACATCTTTTAGATATAAATTTGTAAGAGGACATTCTCATTTTCTTTTAATTATTATTATTACATTATTACTATATTTTTTTGTTTGTTATTATTACTAGCATTTTGCAAATTAGCCCTTTGATAATTAGGCGTATTTTTATTCGGCGGGCATTTCAAATATTTATTAGCACTTGAATGAATTATTTTGGAGCATTACGGGGTTCATTTTGAGGTCACGTCGCCGTTTCAACCTGTGATACACAAATATATATACATATGCATAAAATGCTAAATTGAAATGCGACGTCCAACCTGGTTAATTTGTGATTAGGATTATTTGAAGTAATTAACCTGAATCTTAGGTTCGGGCCGTTACAGGCTAATTAATTATTTTTGACGGTAAATTTTGACGGGTGTTTAGTCTGTCAAAATATGCAATGGAAATTTTGACGGAAAGTAAAATTTTTTGACGGAAGTACAGAGAACACAGATCTCGAAAACCTTTTTGATGAGTTGTGGAAAATTTTGACCATGTCCGTCAAAAATTCTGATTAATTTTGACGGACTTTGGACATTTCTCACAGGCTCGTCAAAAAGTTGAAAAAGTAAGTTTTTTTTTTTTTGACCGTTCCCATCAAAATTCCATCACAGCTATCAATTAATTAAGCAGGCTCCCAGCAGCTTCAACTCACATTCAATTGACTCACAGTCCACAAACGTCTGCCATGACTCTTCCCTTCCTCTTCCTCCATAAATCTCATCCTCTGGTTCTCAAGCTCCTAGCTCCATAAATCTCACCTTCCTCTTCCTCATTTCTTTGCAATTTCTTTCCTTGCTGAACTCCTAATTTCGGTGCCCGATCTTTGCAATTTCGATCTCAAGCTCACTGAAGATTGTGAATTCGCATGTCTTAATGGCAAGGCGCTTGAGTTCCTCTTAGAATCACTTGGTAAGTTCATTGCAATTTCATCTTCTACTCGTACTCGATGCGGTTTGATTTTGCTCTGGTTTGTAGTTGCCGACGAAACTCGAATTTGGGCGCCGTGGCCGGGGGCTGAGCGGTGGCCGTGGGCTGAGCGGTGGCCGAGCAGTGGTAGGGGTGGACAGAGGCTACGGTGGTGACGGCCGGTGAGTGCACAGAGGTTACGTTGGCCGGTGGAATGCGAGGGATCGAGTAGTCGGGCGGCGGTTTCGGTAATTAAGTTCTGAGCCATTTAATTGGAAATATGAATTTGTTAATTTTGTTGTAGATTAGGTTGTGAATGCCCAATTAAGAGAAATTTNNNNATTGCGAGTATAATAATGAATGTGGTGTTTATAAATTTCACTATCTTAGTGACTATAGGCAACACAAACTACCCCTTGCATTTTCTTGTCTTTAAAAAAAGTACACATGATCACTTAAAAACATACAATATTGATAAGAAATAGACAAAGACAAAGAAAATGGAAGTGTAATTCTCGTATTTAATATAAATGAGATTGTTGAACTGCATTTTTAGAAAGTACAGCAAAAAGAAACATATTATTAGAAAATCTCTCTGACTTACTGGATATTAATGCATGGTTGTAGTAATTTAATTAGTAACGTTATAGAACAAGGTACCTTGTAATCGTACACAGAATGACTTATTATTTTAATTTAGATTCATATATATAATTTTTGAAGGGTATTGTTTGTTATTGTAGCATCCGTATTTTATTATGACTATGAATCTTTTTATTTTATTTTACTCAGAACAATAGTGAGTTTCCTTATTAATGTTTAAGCGTGTCATGCTCGTGATAAATTTGGTAATATTACGTGATTGGGACAAGTTCAGCTCAAGAACAATACAATAGACAGCTATATTTATATTCTTATATTGATAGTCTCACCAAAAATATATATATATATGTTCTTATATTGATAGAATTGGTCTTCATTTTTTATGACTATATACTACAAGGATGGTAACACCGTTTATACTATATTACTTATGTGACATACAAAAAGCCCATTTAGTACTATACTAGTATTAGTTTATACTTATCGAGTCATACTATTATACTGCATTGTTACTAATTATTTTTTTTTTAAAAGTCCATTTGCTTTATTACCGGTAATTGGTCGCTACTATAATATGCTGACAATTAGTGAAGTTCTGTTGAGATTAATACAAAGGGCACAACTACAGCTCTCTCAAGCATAATAATTAAGTTTTGGAATGCCCACTAGCATTAGTGTAAACAACAGTGAAAAAATTAGTTCTAATTAAACATCGACAAAAGTAACCCCTAAATCGTTGTTTCTTTAAAAAAACAGAAACATGCATCTTCTTCTCATGTGCTTGCTTTATTTGTCACACTGTACAATTATG
>NCQT01113578.1:14956-31114 GCA_002740465.1 Stenocereus thurberi
AAGCTAACTGAGACTTTAGTAGACATCCTGTGAGACTTTGAGCCTTCTATGACCTAATTCATTATATTTAGGATCATGTTTCTTCATATGTGTGGCTCTTCCATGTTGCATCTGTAGAACTTGCCCTGACTCGTATTCAAAATCACGTTAGCATGCGTATAGTTGATGATATGCTAGAAGCATTCTATCTCTAATTTGTTTTAGCCACATAGCCAAACAACTTACCCTTCAGCTACATGTTAATCCGTTTGCTAGCCCCGTTGAGCTTATGGCACTTTTCTTGTTATGATCCCTTCACATTAACCCTTAGCCAAACACATATTTCTATCTTTATGTCAAGTGTATGAAGCAACACTTTATCTATATAGTGGATGGTTTGCAAATAATTGAGTTTTTGTTGGCTTTGGTATGTTGGTTTGTTGAGGGATTGATATTACTGAGCATTTGGTTTCGCTTCCCTCTTGTTTGGGTTATAAATATATGAATTAGATTGTGAGTTGATAGTTAGTGATCAATGCCTTTCAATAATTGATATTTTCATTTCATGTCCAAAAAAACGAAAAAGGCATAAAACAGTCACATTGAAGAAAAAGGAAAAAAGAAAGGAAAAAAAAAGAATGAATAAGTTATTGGCATTGTGCATATAAAAAGCTTGAGTTCCTTTCTTTGTTAGCTCATTTCCTACATGATTCATTGGGGCATGTCTATTGAGGTTTGAAGTATTAGTGAACTTCATGGTTTCTTAGTGTCTTGTCAGTTGCTCCCTAGTCGTATGGCTAATAGCTCCAGCTTGCCTAATTTATTAGTCAACTTCTTTCCCTTAACCCTTCCAACCCACATTACAACCTAAGTAAAGTTCTCTTGATTGTTATGTATATATTGCATTCTTAATGGTGCAGAATTTAGAAGTCTTGGTAAGCATATGGTGGTTTGCATCTTTGGAATAAGCCTTAAGTGAACCTATGCGATAATTTAAACATAAGAGTGGGAGTGATTCACTTTTCTCAAAAGTGACATTCTACCATTCCATTTAGCACTATTCCACTCCATGTGCTTACATAATGTGCTTTGTGGTTATTTGGGGGTGATCAAGTTTGATGTTGAGCTTATGGCCATATATTTCTTCGAAAACATCTACCTTCTTCTGATTGTGAAATGTCATTTGTACTGTTTGGGTTGGTCGCTGATTTATATTCTTGCTTGTGATATGTTATTAGTTCCTTAACTTGAGGAGATTGCTATGTTTTTGAGTCTTAGATGCATCTCTCCTTGTTAGTTTTATCTAGTGTTTGCTTGAGAACAAGTAAAGGTTTAAGCATGGAGTAGTGGTGAATGCCATATCCACACAGGATTTCATAAGTGTTTGGGAGTCATTTTAGCAGACTAAGATGGTTAATAGTATGATTTTGTGCCCCTATTTCTACCATCATGCTCAGTTTTGCTTCTTTGATAGTATTTGTTGATTTTTTGATCCTGTGAACCCAAAGCCTGACTTTACAATGAAGATTTTGAGGCCTTATGGATCAAAGAAGGTAGTAAAAGAGGCCCAAAGGCACCTAACACGGACAATCAGTGGCTAGAACCATGGTCTTTGAGGCTCCAAGAAGAACTAGTAGAAGCATCAAGTGAGAACGACTAAGGCAGTAGCCACAACGGGTCTATCTATGGTGGTGCCACCGTCCGTGGAAAGCTCTGTCTCTCCGAGTTGGCTGGACTTGTTCCCGGCTGTTCGACTTCCAAGCATTTTTTGATGTTTGCAGCCTTTGTTTTCGGTATAAAAAGCCCTATTTTACAGTGTTCATTCATCACCCATATCCATTCCTCCATCAAGGTATGACTTAGATTTAAATTGGAGAGAGTTGAGAGCAAGCAGAAGAGGGAGATGCGCAGGGAAGCGGGATCGGGTTTGCAGTCAAAGAATTCAAGTGCGTTATTTGGTTGAGCATTTCACCACTTCTCTTCTCTTCTCTTTTCTTTTCTCATTTTAGGATTATGTTTTGTGATTTTGATTATGTTTTGTTGTTTTGATCATATGTTTATTGAAATACTTGTTAATTTCCCCAATCTTATGTTGATCTCATTGGTATTTTGGAATCTATTCACTTGTTGTATCGAATCTTAGATGTTTATTGTCTTGTAAGAAATTTGATCACTTTCTTGCATGTTTTGGATATTGGATGAAGAACTGAAAGGTGAAATTCAATACTTGAATTGTAGGATTTGACTTGATAATGTGGAGTCTTAAGAAAGTCACACCAGTTGAGAAACAACAAATTTGATAATCGCACGCTTAAGGAGCCTAAATAAATTAAGAGCCCTTGAGAAATGGTAATTTGTTAGGTTTAGGTATTTCACTTCACCTTGAAAGAGGGATGTGATACTTCAATTGTCGGTCTTAAGCAATCAATTGAGGAAAAATGCTTGATTGATGCATGGATTGGGTGGTTGCTTGATTTGATTAATTCCATGTTCATTTGTTCGTTAGATTAGATAGTTGAATATTTTAATCTCAAATCTTAAATTTTGATTATGTTAGCCTATCTTAAGGGATAAAGCCCAGGATATCAACCTAGTCCTTATCGGAGATGACCTTGGTTTGCTAGAGTGCCACCGTATGCTTGTGGCCCTATCACCAACCATGCCACCTTCCCATTCAACTCCAACATCGAGTTTATGGGTGATTAAGACACTTAACTTTGATTTAAGCATCTTCACAGAGTAGCGGAGATGAGAGGAGGCTTAGATTGAATGAACTAGAGTAGATTAGGATGGAAGCCTATGTTAACATTCAGTTGAGCAAGGAGGGAGCCAAAGCATTTTATGATAAATGCATTAATAGGAAAGAGTTCTCTCTTGGGCAAGAGGTTCTCCTCTATGAATCGACACTTCCCTTATTTCTGAGGAAACATAGGCCTAGGTAGGTCGATCCCCTTATTGTTATTCAGGTGTATCCACACACTGCTATTGAGATCAAGGACCAACTACATACTACACATTTAAAGTGAATGGGCATAGGTTCAAGCATGGTTTAGAAATGCTGAGTGCATGGGATGTGGAATGTCTCTTGTTGCTCGAGCCTCCCCAAGATTAAGATGTTGAAGTCCCATGCTCTTGCGTATATTTGAACAATTGTGAGTTCTGCAAGTTTGAAAAAAAAGGAGGGGAAAATTGAGAAAAATACCAAAAAAGAGCAGAGAAAAGAATGAGAAAATTTTAGAACAAAAGAGAAAATATGAAAAATAAAGACTAAAGGGTGCACGAGAGGTAGAATAAAATGTTGAGCATGAAAATAGTGAAGAAAAAAAATACAAGACAAAAAAAATCAGATAAGGAAGAGAGAAAAGAAAACATGAAAAAAGCAAGAAATATTTACGTTCTAGAGCATCAAAGTATATGACATGAATTTTCTGAACCCGAAACTTTGAAATTCAATTTTCTGAACCATTAAACTATGTGCAATAAATTTCTAGGGGACAAGTCACTATTGAAGTTTATATATAGTTCCCAAAACTTTTTATATTTACAAACTTTACCGCAATCCTTAAATGCTTAGTTTCAAAAACTTTAATTTTGTGCATATCATATTCTTCTCATAAGTACTACTCGAAGTCCTCTTTAATTCGGTGTTAGAGCCACGTGACCAAAAATAATTAATGGTTAACTAAGCTAATTAACTATGTTGATGCTTGAATCATCATCTACTTGTCCTGCTCCTAATTATTCACATATTGTATACTCACCTGGAGAAATTACTTCAGTAGTACCACAATTAAATTATGTTATTGATATAGTTTTAGAATTAAAAGCCAAATCACCAAAAATTAAGGATGAAGTTAAGGAGATAAAAAAATAATTGTCTATAATCCAACATTTTTTAATTAATGAGATTAGGCATAGTGAAAAATCTAATTTAAGTACAAGCACTTCATTTCAGCATAAATATCCTTTTGAAACCCCTGAAAAGTAAAAACCCATTTCCTTTGCATGATACAAAAATTCAAAAAGAAGTAGGAGAAAAATCAACCAAAAAATCAATCGAAAAATCATTTGCAAAGATAAAGAAATAAGAAGAATTAAACAAAATTGAGGGCGAAATAGTTGAAAAACAAGATGCATTATCCGATCATAATGAAGAGACAAATAATGTGCAATTGGAAGAAATAAATCCATAGATGAACCTAATTAAAATAGAGCATCTTAACATTGCTCCTTTAGATGTTATGAGGAGATTATATAAAAATATGGTAAAATAATATTTGATGATACATCAATCAGATTAGAGAAGAAATCAATATAGATAAATTGAATCGAATCTAGTTAGCAATATTATTCCTAAACTTGAGGAATTTGGTGAATCTTCTAAAAAATTACCTATTTTGTAAGATATAGATACATTTCAGGAGGATGTACAACTAACTTTTTCTTTTGGTTTACCCTAAGAAAATCATGTCATCTAAAGAGATTGGCCTCACCCCAATTAGCAAAATATGATGCATCTTAAACATCGATGGAGTTCATAATAGCGAACAAACATTTGAGCACTGGAAAAGGCGGAATTTAATATCACATGGTCTGCTGGAAATCTCCTAAACAATATCGAATATAGGTTTTCTGGAACTGTGATTGACTGGTATGACTCACTAGATGAGGAAGGTAAAAATATATTAAGAACTATAGAAACACCAGCTGCTACATTAGAAATAAATTATGTAAGGAGATCAAAACTGAATTGATCAATGCTAAACTTGATTCCAAAGAAAATGCTAGAGAATTGCAAAGAAACATTAATAACATAGAATTCTAGGATATGAGATATTTGGATAACTATATTGCTAAATTTAGCCAATACTATTATAAAATTGGGCATAGTGAAATCAATCTTGGTATATTTTATGACAAATTATCATATCTAATGAATTCTATAGGCAATGAAATACATTACATGGCTTGAAAAAGCAGATGTCATTGATACCCTTGGAATAAGGATCTTTTATTTCACAAAATGGGTCAATGATCAGTATCTTAATCTCCAAAAATAATAGAAAATGAAGAAATAATTTCTAGCCTATGGAGAAGATTCTCTCCAATGGAGAAAGGAACCTGAGAATAGAAGAAAAAGAAAATTTAATAAGAAAAAAGTTTTAACAAGCAAATAGGAGAGAAACATAAAAGAAAATATTATAACAAACCAAACCCAAAAAAATGAATATTTTTTAGAGAAGCCACTTATTGTTGTACTGGGGAAATTTTTTTTTCAATGTTTAGGCATGAAGAGAACCAAGTGAGGCATTATGTAAATAAATGTGAAAGTAGGAAGAATAACAAGCTTATAGGAACTTTAGGCAGTCTTAATTATTTTGTGCTTAATAAGGAAGAAGCACTAAATCTAGCCCTAAAAAATAACAAGACATTTATTGACATTATATCAGAAGATGAATATGAAGAAAGTGATTATATAATGGTAGTCTTCAAGGAGAAGAATTTGTTGTAGATAATGAAAACAAAGAAATCAAAGGAGATTGAGTTCTTTCTATAATTAAGAAAGATATGATTTATAAAAAATCAATCTTTTAATTGAAGAGTAACTACATAGGTGAAATGATAGAAGAAGATTTAGAAATAAATGACTACAAATATGATGTGGGACATGTTAATATCATTAATGGGAAAAATATCCTTAAACATAACAAAGATAGAAAGTATAAGTATATCCATGTTGGAAGTGTCCAAGTGCAAATAATTCAATTAGAACATTATGGTAAAGAGATTGATCTTTCTGCTTTGCTCTATGATATTAGGCATGCCAAATCTAATAATCAAATTATCATAGGTATTAAGACTAATTTATCTAATGGATCAATAGGATTCAATTGCTAATTTTTATATTATTTAAGCCTAAAAGATGGATTTGCCAAAAACTTTTTATTCTTTAAGATAAAAATAGTTGAGATAGACATGAAAAGAGGACAATACCCATTAAGGATATTTTGAAAAATAATCTACAAAATAGATAATACTATAAATCCAAAGACAAAGATAACAACGATGGAGACAAAAAATTTGAGCGTCCTACTCCAATGCAAGAAATTGAAAGAGTAAAATTCAGTCTGTAGGAGATAAAAATCAATAGGCTTTTGATATCTAGCTTTGCTAATCCCATAAAAACCAATAAGAAAAATGTAATAAAAATTGATGATAATGGTAAAATCACTTTTAAACCCCAATGATTAAGAACCATGAGTGCAAGATTAGAATGGGAAGAAAGATCTTAAACTATTACAAAAGAACTCAAATAATACGATACAATTAGTATGACCGTGAAGTGAGTAAAATGAGTTTTGAACCCGCAAGGCACAATAGAGCAAAGTATGACTCTATATAGAAAAGTCATTAATTATAAAATTAGAACCATTAGTGAGCCAATCTAGGAGACTGAACTAGTCAAAGCTATGGAGATATGCTATGAAGTCACCAATACAAATCCTAGTGGCATTTATATCCTAATAAATATATGTTTAGTGAGATATAATAAATATGAATTATGTGCCCACGACGATAGTGGTTGTTTTTTTTTTTTTTTGGTTTTGGAAAAAGGTCATTATTTCTAGAATTTATATGGAGCCTGTAATCCTTTATAATTAAGGATGGCTGATAATACTATTATGACACACAATGAAGCGATAGAAGGATTATGCATAGAAATAAGAGGAGTCTAATACTTTATACCAGTCCCATGGGTTATTGATTAACCCTTTCATGATATGATTATTAGAAATAATTTTTAGAGGCTATATTCTTCATGCACACACACCATAAACAACATAATATTCACAATAAATGGTCTTTCAGCTCCTATTGATAAATTAAATAAAGCATGCCCTCATTAAAAGTTGAGTTTAGATACATCTAGCGTGGTATAAAAGTAATCGCTACACAACATGAGATAACACTAACAATCCCACTACTTGAGTTTTCTATTAAGGAGCACATGCTGAACAACAAGAGTAAGTACACAAAGAACTCTACCATGATAATCCTCTTAAATTTTTGGATTAAAGATAAGACATTTGTAAAAATCGCTTTGTTAAATTCCAATTCTATTATTCGAGTAGTACAAATGGTGTATACACCATAAGATATCCAAGAATTTGACAAGCAAATCAAATAACATTTGAATTAAGAATTAATCAGGCATAATAAGAGTCCTCACACCAATCACACTTTTATGGTAAGAAATCATGCTGAACCAAAAAGAGGAAAAGTTAGATTGGTAATCAATTACGAAATAACCTAATGATAATACTGCCTTTGATGGTTATTATATTACTTACAAAATAGTTTCAATATAATTCAAGGAGCCTCATAGTTCTCAAAAAGGATTGCAAAAGCAGATATTAGCAAATAAAAATGGATGAAGAAAGCATTCCTTTGCTTACTTTTGGTGTCCATCAAGGACATTATGAGTGGATAATAATGCGATCTAGAGTTAAAAATTCACCCCAAATATCTCAAAGAAGAATGAATAATATATCCAAAAATTTTAATCACTACAATGTATTTTACATCGATGATATCCTTGCCTTTTCCACAGTCATAGAATAACACAATGATGATGTCTTAACTATCACCCAAAGATACGTTCATCACAGTATTATTCTTGGTAAGAGCAAGTTGATGCGCATCACCTAGGGCATTACGTATAGCGTTGTTCATCTAATCCCTTTGGGGTAACTTCATTTCAAATCCAAGTTTGGCAAGATCTTTTTTCTTCTCCATTGTTTGAATTCCATGGTAAAAGGCACTTTATGGAGTTTTACTTAAACTTCAAAATTCCATTTTTAAAAGATGTTTTTTCTTGGAGCAAGCATGATGTGGCCATGGAGGATCATGATGATGGTCAAGCCTAAGAGTTTCCCAAGTCCAACGATCATGTACCCATGGAGGGGCAGTAAGAAAGCCTTGATCATGACCATCTAAACAATCTAAGCAACCAAGAAATCAAGGCAAAAACTTAGCTTGTCAAAGGGGACCAAACTGTCCAACTTTCAGGTTTAGTGCCGAAAAAGATTGAACTTTCTGGCCTCATATCTTGAGTTACAGAAATGGGAATAAGGTGATTCTTACACCATACGAAAGCTCAAGAAGTTAGGAATCTAATAAATCATGTTTGAAGTCATTTGGAGTACATTTGTTCTATCAAATTAAGCTCCAAAATCAACTGCTCTAGATTCACTCCCAGCAGCGCCTATTCTGAATATCAATGAGTGTTGGAGCTACTTAGCCAACTGACTTATGGGATTTCTTGGCACCAAAATTTGGCATAATATTTATCATTACTTCCCCTAAAAGATGGTGCATTTTGTCCAAGCATTTGCTATTAACCAGCCCCAAAGCTTACGAAACACCCTTTTATCCGGTTTGAGCGGTTTTGTGTTTTGGTCTTTAAACAGTAGGTTCAGCACCTATTTTTGGCTAATAAAGAGTACAAGCAATTTTTTAGAGTCTAAATGTGGTATTGGAAGAGTACAAATCAAATTATATTAGATTATGACACCTATTTTGATGGAGACTTAAAGCTAATGTGTTGTCAAGCTTTAAGCTTCTACTTGTACTTAGATTTAGTAACTTACATTGTTGTTTCCTAGCTTAGTGGGACATATAAGGCAGCTTGGAGTGGGTTTTAAATACCCTTAATGACTTCTACAATGTTCAAGTTGCGAATAAAACAAAGATTGAGTTCAAACTCCCTCTGAGTGTTTCTTCTCTTGGTTATCTCTAGATTAGCTCTCTAGAGTGGTGATCAAGAGTCTCTTATGATCTTTGGATGATGATATCTTATCTCATTCTAAACACATCCCCAAATGTAAATCCAAACCAACCCACAAAGCACTTCCGCAGCAAAGCACAAACGGTGCCCCGATAAATTTTTAGCACGGCCACACCATGCCACTGGGACACGACCATGCCACTTTCTAACCTTGACATTTCTGTGCCAGAAGTTCAGCACGGCCTAACCATGCTAGTAAGCACGACCGTGCCCCTCTCTGTCTGTTCTAAGATCACAAATTCTTCATCCAAAAGCCACGATGTCTACTAGCACCTCTTTGGAAGAGAAGTTTGAACAACTTCTAAAAGTTAATGCCGAGAACGATGCTCAACTTCAGTACTTGAGAAGACAACTTGATCAAGCTATGGGGAACAATCGGCAGGAGATTCAAAGCCGTCCCACTTATATGCTCAAACATGTTTCTCTACTTCCTAAGAAGAATGGCTCATGGCCCTCATGTGTGGACATCCTTTTCAACAAGGGGAGTCTAAAGAGTCATCACACTTCTAGTCTTCCTACCTTGCTGCCCTTGAAGGAAATCATCTTCGATGAAGATGAAGAAGGAAATGAAGATGAAGAAAATTTAAATCACTTTGATCTACCTCCCATCTTTGATGACTATGGTGATAAAGAACTCTTAAACTTTCAAGACTATGGTGATGAAGAGCTCTTAGACTTTGAAGAGTTAGGAGAAACCTCGGCTCCTTCATCTTTTTGTGACGAAGAAGAACAAGTTTGCAAGGAAGAACTTCACCTTCCTCTTCATAAGGATTTTCATCATGAAGACAATGAGATTATCTTTAACCTATCTCCAAGATTTGATGAGCATGAAGATGACGAAGGTTCTTATCAGGTATTAATCATCTTGAGCAGCCCATAAAAGTTTGAATTGAAGCAAGAAGAGATTGTACAAGGATTTGAGCAATGCTCAACTCAAGGAGGTTGTCCTTGCTATCAATAAGAATTGAGGGCAATTCTTTCCCAACAAGGGGAGTATGATGCACATCTCCTAGGGCATTACATACAACCTTGCTCATCCAATCCCTTCGGGCTAACTTCATTTCAAATCTAAGTTTGGCAAGATCTTTTTTCTTCTCTATTGTTTGAATTCCGTGGTAAAAGACACTTTATGGAGTTTTACTTAAACTTCAAAATGCCATTTTTAAAAGATTTTTTTTTTTTACGAGAAAGCATGATGTACCCATGGAGGATCATGATGATGGTCAAGCCAAGAGTTTTGCAAGTCCAAGGATGATGCACCCATGGAGTGGCAGCAAAAGAGCCTTAATCATGACCATCCAAAAAGTCCGAAAAACCAAGAAATCAAGGCAGAAACTCAGCTTGTCAAAGGGACTTTTAGGTTCAGTTCGGAAAAAGGCTGAACTTTCTAGCTTCATATCTTGAGTTACAGAAATGGGAATAAGGTAATTCTTACACCATACGAAAGATTATGAAGTTAGGAATCCAACAAATCAAGTTTGAAGTTATTTAGATGTAATTTTGTCTATCAAATTAAGCTCCAAAATCAACTGCTCTAGATTTGCTCCCAGTAGTGCCTGCTCTGAATATCAATGAGTGTTGGAGCTACTTAGCCAATTGATTTGTGAGATTTCTTGGCACCAAAATGTGTCATAATATTTATCATTACTACCCTTAAAAGATGGTGCATTTTGTCCAAGGCGTTTGCTATTAACCAGCCCCAAAGCTCACGAAACACCCTTTTACCCGGTTTAAGCTATTTTGTGTTTTGGTCTCTAACCAACAAGTTCAGCACCTATTTTTGGCCAAGCAAGAGTACAAGCAACTTGTCTAGAGTCCAAATAAGATATTAGAAGAGTACTCATTAGATTGTATTAGATTATAACACCTATTTTGATAAAGCTAATGTGTTATCAAGCTTTAAGCTTCTACTTGTACTTAGATTTAGCAACTTGCATTGTTGTTTCTTAGCTTAGTGGGATGTGTAAGGAAACTAGGAGTGAGCTTTAAATACCCTTAATGACTCTTGTAATTTTCAGTTGTGAGTAAAAGAAAGGTTGAGTTCAAACTCCCTCTAAGTGTTTCTTCTCTTGCTTATCTCCAGATTAGATCTCTAGAGTGGTGATCGAGAGTCTTGGTGGTATCTTATCTTAATTGATCCAAGGGATAGCTCTAAGTGTTCTTCGTGGTGATATCTTAACCAAGAGTGCTTAGTTTATCTTGTTACGTTCCTTACCAACCAAGTCCGTGTTCATCCTTCGTCCACTACTTGAGATCTCTTCTTTGATCCTTACCTTTATGTGTTAGAGGCGCATCACAAGTGCATTTATGCTGAACAAGGTATCGAGTTTTTGTATCTAGAAATAAAAACTTGACAAAATTATCCTACAAAAGCAAATTCAAGAAAAAAATAGAAATGTCCTGGAAAACATTAAAGATAGGAAGTAATTATAAAGGTTTCTTGGATGTCTTATCTATGCTTCAGATTTGGTTAAAGATCTAGCTAAATTAAGAAAACCATTACAGTAGAAACTCAAGAAAGAAGTTGAACATGGATCTCTAATGATCCAAAGATTATTTAAAATTGTGAAAGACGTGCAAAAATTTTCGAGTGCTTAATTTTCTAAATGAAGAAAGCGATTTAACTCTTGAGACAGATGCCAGCAGTGACCACTGGAGTATAGCACTCAAAATCCAAGAAGGAGAAAAAGTTTATAGATATGCAACAAAAGTTTTAATAAAGTTAAATGCAACTATCCTATGATGAACAAAGGAATCCTTATAGTCATAAGGGGAATAGAAAACTTCCTAGTCTATTTGGGTTAAAACATTTTCTTATTCAAACTGATTGCAAAAGAATACTTGTGTTTATAAAAAAGAATTTATCAAACATGCAAGCGTAAAAATAACAGTTGTGTTGAAAATTATGGGTTAACTAGTTTTCTTTCTCTGTTGAACACATATAGGAATCAAAGAAGTTTTTGGGAGATAGTTTAACTCATCAGCTTGCCAATGGTGATCATCATAGCAGAATTCTTATTAAAAAAGGAGGAAATCTAACCATTACTGTTAGAACGGGTTTTTCCTTATAGTAGAATTCGTAAGGATATTTTAGAATTTCATACATAAAGTAGACCGTACTTTGGTTTGTTGTCTTCTTCCTGTCTAATTACACAAAGATTTAGCCTTTTAGAGTTACAAATGAATTACCTAAGGTGTCTTTATGATATTCGAGAAAAAAATAAGTTCCCACATTTAAGAAAAATGGCCCGATGGCTAGCATATAGGCTGCATCAACTTCTATTATAATTATTCTTATGATAGTTAGGAGTCATGGAGTGCTACAATCTTCTTATCTAATAGGTTTGGAGTGGGTGGTGTAAGATTTCTCAAAATGATCCATTCATGAAAGTTTAGGAATATTGAATGATAGCTTATCTAATGAAAATCCCAGATCTAAAGTACTCATCCTTCTTAAGACTAAGTTTTAATGATGTATGTTTAGAAGGATTAATTGGATTCTTACATCTCTTGATGTTCCAACAAAAATTCTATAAAGTAGAAGTCTATATGTTGAGTTCTATGGCGTAGTAATGAGTATGAAAATGTAAAGACCAAGCCAGCCCATTATCTGCTTAACCTAAAATCTCTAGACTCAAGTGTGCGTCTCAATTGCTCCAACTTATTGTTAACTCCATATCTGGTCTACTCAATAAGGACAATGTTATCTGCAAATAACATACACCATGCTAACCGATCTTGAATCTCATTCGTGAGTTTGTCCATAATCAAAGTGAAAAGAACTGGGTTAAAAGTAGAACCCTGATGAACACTCATAACAACAAAAAAGTCATTAGCAATCCCTCCTTACGTCCTACCATTTGTCATACCTCTCTCATATATATCCTTAATAACTCGAATGTATGCAAGCAACATACCTTTGTTTTCTAAGCGCCTTTATAACACTTCATCCGGATTTCTATCATATGCTTCTTCCAAGTCTTTAAACACCAAGTGAAGATCTTCCTTCCTAGCCCTGTACAATTCCATAAAACTTTTAAGGAGCTAAATTACCTTTGTGCTCAATTTGCAAAGTATAAAACCAAACTGGTTCTCTGATATCATAATATCCTTCTATAATCTTCTTTCAATTAGCAATTTTCATAACCTCATAGTGTGACTGAGCAGCCTTAAGCCTCTATAATTATTACAATCCTAAACATCACCTTTGATGACTGGACTAAACCTGCATTCTCTGGACATCTTCACAATCCTGAAAATGACATTGGAAAGCTCTGTTAGCTATTTTAATCCCTCTTCATCCAAAAACCTCCACACTTTCACCGATATTTGGTCTAGTCCCTCGGCATTTCTATATGGCATCTCTAATCTCTTCCTTGCTGATAGGTTCACACAATTGAGGTTCATGTTGCCTTTCACTACTCTCTCATTGCCTGCTCCATGAATCCTCTAACAGTTCACCGCTAAGGAGCTTAGAAAATTACCGTTGCCATCTTACTTTGATTTCTACCTTCTTGGCTAGCACCTTACCATCTTCATCTTTAATGGCCCTTGCATTGCCCAAATGTCTAGTTTTTCTTTCCCTTGCCATCTACTTAAATACCTCCTTCTCATCTTTCTTAGTCTCCAGGTGTTTACATAACCTATCATAGACTCTGCTCTTAGCGACAACAACGACTTTCTTGGCTACCTCACTCGTTGACTTATACCTGAGTATACTAACCTCCTTCTCTACACCCATTTCATTGTTAATGAAAGAAGTGTATGCTTCTTTTTCTCTTTGACTTTCTTCTTTACTCCTTATTACATCACCATGCTCCATTCGTTTGGTATCCACCTCTGCGAGATATACCTAAGATTTCCTTAACTTACCTCTAAATACATTCTATCATTGCTTCCCACATTGTATTTGCATCATCTACATACTTCCAGTTCCCTTCCTTGGTAATCCTCTCTGATAACTTCCTAGCATTCTTCTTAAGAAGATTTCACCATTTGACTCTAGGGTTCCTAACACTACTCTTTTTTCACTTTTAACATTTAAACTTTACATCTATCACTAGTAACTATGCTGAGTTCCCAAACACTAACTTAGTGTTACTTTAGTATCCTTAGATAACCTATTAGGAGTCACTCTAATAAGAAAGTAATCAATTTGAGTCTTTGTGATGCTGCTCTTAAGGTCACTAAGTGGTCCTCCTTCATAAAATAAGAGTTTACAACTAACAATTCATAGGTAATTGCAAAGTCCAGAATAGAAAACCCCCTCTGTTGTTTCTCACCCCATTATCGAAACCTCCACGTGTCGTATCATACCATTTGCTTTTGCACCAATGTGGCGATTAAAATCTCCTCCTATGAAACGTTTCTTGCTTTGATGTACATTCTAAATAAACAAATCTAAATCCTCTCAAAATTGCTTCGTAATATCCTCTACTAAGCCTATTTGAGGTGCATAAATACTAACGACATCTAAGATTTCTAATCCCACCACTACCTTAATAGCCATAATGCGATCACTCTTACGCCTCACTTCAATAACTAGGTCAACAAAGTGCCCACTTTATTTGTTACCCTGTTTGACCCTAAATACCGGAGCTTATACCCATTAATGTCTCTAGGTGTAGCTCCCACTGACTTAGTCTTTTGAGCATAAGCTACGTTAATCTTATGTCTATGCAAAGTTTTAACTACTTCTATCGACTTGCCAGTAAGTAATCCAATATTCCAGGGCACCAAATGCAACTTCCTAAGCCTTGTTCCCCCTTCTAACGCCATTTTCTACCTGATGACCGGGTTCGTGCTACTACATGGCCCGCCACTAACTTAGGCTAAACAACACCCACTACCACCACGCAACAACACCGAATAATAGCACCAATACAATAGTAATACTCGTTAAATAATGATGATAATAATGATGATGATGATGATGACGACGATGATGATAACAATAACAAAGACAAACAACAAGAATAAATTTAGGAAAAAAATTATGAAGTTAATAATAAAAAAGTAGAGTTACTACTAATAAATAATACAAATAATGCAATAATACTAGAGATCACTATAGCAATAAAGTACTAAGATCAACATAAGATGATAGAAATAGCAGAGAAATAGCACACAAAACTACCAAACCCAACTAAATACTCTATAGGAGAGGTGCTAACAAATATAATAAGTGATAATAATAATAATAATAATACTAATAATAATAGTGATAATAAAAATAACACTAGAATAAAGTAATAAATGATCTACATAATAATACTGAAAATAAAATTTAAAATAATAATAATAATAATAACAACAACAACAACAACAACAACAACAACAATAATAACAATACTACTTCTACTACTAATAATAATATTAATACTACCAACCTGACAACAAAATATAGAAAAACCAACAATAACCCTACTTGATAACAATGATAATAGATAAACGCTACAAATAATGAAATAAATAAAATGAACAAAATAAACACTATGTAGGTGAACTAAGATAAAGTAAATAGCTAAAGCATGCCAAATAAAACACGTAAAAAAGGCACCAGAATTGATATTACCCAAATTAGGAAATAACTAGCGCGGCCCAACTCACCCCATCCCCAACTTACATAAGGCAGGCACACAAGGAAGTTCACCTAACGGTCCAACTTGGCTCTAGGTGAAATTGAGGGGTGGGTGAAGTGGTGGTGGTGGTTATAGCTTGTCAGGAGGGAGCTTCCGATGACCAAAGGCGGCGGATGGAACCCAGTAGAGGCGGTTAAAAGGCTGGGCTGATGGCCCTATCATGCTAGAGAGAAATAGAGATCGCTAACAGAAGGTGATATCTGGTGGTGGTCGCGTGATGGTGGGCAGCTGATGTAGGGGTCGATGGTGGCAGACTGGTGACGGATGGGTCCAGTAGTGGTCTAGGTGGCGGTCTAAAGAAGACAGAAATTAGAGAAAAAACTCAGAACCCTAGATGAAGAACCTGGATAATGAAGGTGACTACAAAAGCATCAAATAAACAATGACGTCTCTGAGAATGACAAGCGACATGCCTTAAGATGGAAAATTTAATTTACAACTCCAATTCTGCTAGCAATTAAATAAAGAAATGTGCTTTATATAGAGATCTAAGTACCCACTTTTGAGTAATCAATCTTCATTAATTACCAAAGAATTATGGACAGTTATGACGAATTGAACTGATACGAACAAGTCAGAGGAATTCTGAATGACTAAAGAGAGCTATTTGCCTCCTATAATGACATTATATGAATGTATGCATGTATGTATGTATGCATCCATGCAGGTATGTATCTATCTATATGTATG
>NCQT01113650.1:15861-28443 GCA_002740465.1 Stenocereus thurberi
TTGCTTAGTGATCAAAATGGAGAGATGGAGGAGGTGGTTGATGCGGAGTGGGTTGTGGTTGTGGTGTTGGGCGGCAGGACTAGTGGTTGGTGGCTGCTTGGCTGCCGACAGAAGGTGGCTGGCCAGAACAGTGGGGGGCAATCGTGGGGTGGAGGAGGAGAAGAAGAAGAAAGCCTTGAAGAAGAAGAAGAAGAAAGCCTTGATGCTTTGTGATTTATTTTGCTTGGTTGACAATGAAGCAACTTACTTGGCTGAAATTTATTCCTCAAAAGTAACCATGGTTAAGCTTAAACCATGGTTAATTAGCTATGTTTGTGATACAACTTGTTGGGCTTCAACTTTGGGCTGAAATTTGCCTTAAATGAGCTCAGGTTGGAAAAAAACAAACCGGGTGCAATTAATCAAATTTGTTTTTCCAAAACTCGAAATTAAATGTGATATCATAAAAAATAATTTAATCTTTTAAATCATAATTATCGAGGCCTAATATCAATTTATCCGAAAAATTATTTCGGTAAATGAAACTCGAATTGCAAAGTGGAGCCCCAAATGAATTCTCTCAATCGGGATGATTAAATGAGATAAATAAATGTGAAAAATTTAATAACATGGCTTAATTAAATAAATAAACATAATTTAGGGTCGGGCTATTACAGTCTTCCCACTTTAAAGAGTTTTGTCCTCGAAACTTATGAACTTTAATTATCATGCAAGGTGATTTCAAATAAATAAGAGTACTGAACTTTCACTTCTTGCTCAGTTTCCCAAGTAACTTATGGGGAGGTATGATTTGCTCAAGGTAATTTGATTTAAGGTATCTGCTTGATACTTAACTGCTTAATCATGTGATCCAATATCTGACTTGGCTGTTCTTGAGACACAAGACCCTCAATGACTGCAATAGATTTGATTGTGACAGCATGGTCAGAATCTGAAATGTACTACCTGAGTTGTAAGGTAAGGAACATAGAGCATATTTTGTACATGTTTGAGTTATATAGGCAGATCTGGTAGACAAGTTATGCAATTCGGCCTTTTAATAGACTGACATGGTCTAAAATTTCGGGACCGTAATTGAGTTTGCAGTTCAACCTCCTTACCCTTTAAGTGATGAAGCTGTCTGAAAAATCTTGCCATATACATGAAAGTCCAGAAATCTCTTTCTTTTATCAACATAGCATTTCTATTGCTTTCAAAAGGATCTTTTCAGGAATCTTCTGACATGTGTCACCGTATTAAATGTTGGAAAAGATTTTCATGACCTATAAGATGATTTGTTGTCAATGTCTGTTGTTATTTTATCCTGATGTTTAATGAAGGATTCTCTGCTAGTGTTATCACAACGTTGACTGCTAGGAGTTCCATACTTTCTTCAAATGTAAATGTTAGTCGCAGGTCGTGAAGTACTATAGGCTCCAACTTAGAAGAGTTGATCCCTTGATATTGTTAGATGCTTGCCCATCGGTTTCAGGATGATAAGAACTGCAAAAGTTCAATCTAGTTTTAAAGGCACTTTGAAGTGCTTGCCATATTCTCTGATCTTGGTTATACACTATATCTGAGGGAATGCCATGACAAAGTCCATTGAAATTTGAACGCCTTTCTTAGAGTTTTGCTTAATTCTTTGGAGCTCAGGATCATCATCCTGATTCACTCTAATTTCCTCTATTAGAGAGGACTGTAAGGTAAGTGCCGGTATTTGAACATTCGCCTTCCTGTGCAACACTAATTGAATGTTCAAATCCTCAAGTTCTTTCAAGAGATTCGGTTGAGTAGTTACTACAGTGTTCAAGGTATGTGGTGCATTCCTATTCAGGGCATCTGCCCAACATTTTCGTTTCTTGGTTGACATTGGATATGCCACAACTGATGTTTCATATAGATTGAGCTTCTTCTAAGTAAAGATATACTTCAGACTCAGATGGTTAGTATAGATTACACAAGGTACACCTTACAAGTAATGTTTTCAAATTCTCAGTGCACATGGATTATGGGTAAGGTACCACCCATAAGACTTGAACTGTTGGAAGGGATAAGGTACCACTATATCTTCTTGCTAACTTTGTAGCCTGCTTTAAAAAATTGGTCAGGGAAGATAATATTTGACAAATCCTTTCCGAACTCGATAATTCCCTGCTAAACTCAAACAGTTTCTAGTCTCAGTGCATTAGTGGATCTTCGACACTTTGTAACTGCTTTCACCTTATGTAAATTAACCTTAATCTCATCCTTTGGAAGCATATATTCCAAAAATACCATTGCTTCTAACCAGTACTCATGCTTCTTGTATTTGCTATGTAATTGATGTTCTCTCAAGGTCTGCAACACTGTCTACAAATGAACAGGATACTCATCTCTGTCTTTAGAGTATTTCAAGATATCTTTTATAAACACCACCACAAACTTGTCTAAATAGGGTATGAAACCCTATTCATAAGATCCATAATGGCAGCAGGGCTATTGATTAGGCTAGAAGGCATCACAATGAATTCATAGTGATCCAAACATGATCCTTAGTGTGGTTTTGGGAATGTCTTCACGTATAATCCTAAGTTGATGGTACCCTGACCTCAAATCGATCTTAGAAAAGACTCCTGCTTCCTGCAGTTGATCAAATAAGTCATCTACTTGGGGCAATGGGTATGTGTTTTTTGATGGTCTTCTTGTTCAGCTCTCTGTAATCAATACATAGCCTCCATGTTCAATTCTTCTTCTTTACAAATAGAACTAGGCATCCTTTGATGGCACACTTGGATGGTTTGATAAATCTCTTTTATGATAATTTCTCTAACTGAAACTTCAGTTCTTTAAGCTCAATTGGGGCCATAAGATATGAGGTTTTTAAGATAGATTAGGCACCAGAGATTAATTCAATCTCATAATCAATTTCTCTTTGCGGAGCAGTCCCGATAACTTTTTCGAAAAACTTCTCTGAACTCACAAACTATAGGGATCTCTTCTGCTTTTTCTTCCTTAGGTTGAATGTTAATAGCATAACACCAATGCACAATATATCCTTGACATAAGAGCTCACTGGTTTTCATAACAGAATTTAAAGAACAAGATTTTTCCCTGCCCATGAAACATATTTCTCTCCCTTGTTCATCTCTTGAAATAACTTTAGGGTAATCACAATCTATGTTGAACCCATAAGTACACAACCAGCTCATTTCCAAAACGATATCAAAGTCTGACCAGTCAAATTAAATCAGAACTCCAGGGGAAACTATCTCACCAATAGTAATTGAAATAAATTTATGAGATGTAGAACACTCAACTCTAGAGTCGTTGGATAACTTGAGTCCATAATTGGTTTTTGCCTCCTTATTCTCAAGATTCAGTTATATGGCAGATTGTGTGAATATAAATGAATGACTGACAACTGAATCAAATAATACACCAAATGGCTTTAAAATTAAAAGAGTTCCGGTAACTACCGTACTAGAGGTGGCAGCTTCCTTCTTGCTCAACACATAGGCCCTTCCTACAGCTGTGGGCCTTGAAGGTGGGAGTCCTTCCTACAGCATTTACTCTTCGGGAACAGGTACCAATGAGGTGCTCTGGGCTACCGCACCACATGCACTTGCTAGTTCCCACTCGGCACTTAGGGGTGCTGTGGTTAATTCTTACACCAATCTGCTCTAAGTGAAACCAAACCCTAAGAGTCTATTCTTAATAATGTTCCACCAAATATCAGTTTCGCTAGTTAGATAAAATGTTTCAATATTCACTCTTTTATCCCCTAGAACCTCTGTTACGTTAAAGACTTTCTCCACTCTTAGAATCCATTCTTAAGGTTCCATTGGGTCATACTTTCACTCTAGAGTTCTTTAGTATGAATCAGTTCAACGCATTTTCCCCAAAGGGCAGCAACCCATTAAAATTTCTCACTGATGTAATCCAAATGCATGGCAAAAATTTTGATTGTCAAACTTAAGCTTTATACAAGTGATCTTCCAAAGGAAACTTAGATTAAATCAGCCAATAAGGTAGACACATTGCGTTCCCCTTAGCAATGGATTCCACAAGTTTGATAATAACCAACCTTTATACAAAGCGTGGTTAAGATCTACCTTCTATTCAAGCGTGCTACTTATTATCTATTGATATGGGTGCAACCCAATTATAATCTAGCTACTCGCAGAAATTAGGCTCTTAAAAGTAGAAGAAAGTAACCAAGCTTGTTGAAGATGTGACATGAGAATGAATGGTGATGCAACTAGATGGGAAGATGCCATGAAGACAAAAAGATAAAGCCCCTGGTCAAAGTGAGGATTATCCAACAGTTGATAGTCCAACAAGGACAATGGTAAATGATATATTATCACAAAGTGTAGTGAAATATTTTTAAGAGAAATGTCTACTTCACAGATGGAGGTGGAGTCAATGGACTGCTTACCAGAGTTTTGGCAATTTAAGCAAGTCTTGAATTGCAATGGATTGAAGCAAAATATCTCTCTAAAGTGTCATTGGTTTCTCTTGTATGGAATCATCGGTAGTCAACGGTTTCAAAAATTATGTACGATGCAATAAGCCTCTCTAAAATCCTGCAATTCAGGGGACACTACATGAAGAACCCCCATATAGCTCACTTAGATGAAATTCTTGTGTTATAGAAGAAAATATCTGCAATCAATGAGGCATATTGAAGTAATTGCCACTTGGATTCGAGAAGCGCACAAAATGGCACCCATATGATGAGGAAATATAAACTCGAAATTATATGTATCCACTAGCTTGAACAGTCTGTACCATCAGACTTCAAAATTGTATGTATCCACTGACTTAAACAGTCTGTACCATCAAACTTCTAGATTAAATTTCATTGACCAATGGTCTCCAAATATGCTATAACATGAGTCATTGGAAAGCTTACTTTCTGTACTTTGACATGGACTAGCCAAACAAACCCATCTGATGGAATGCATAAGCTGCAAGTGGGCTAAACTCAGACCTTGTGCATTAGGATTATGCCTAGTTTGTAGACTTTGACTTGTCTAGCAGTTTTGAATAACCAAATGATCTCTAATCCACTTGAAACTTGTTTCATATGAAAGATATCTCCTTAAACTTAAAGTCACGAGAGGAAACCCTTGTGTAAATCATGTTGATCATGGATAAAAGTTACTTCAAAATCGATCCTTGTGCAATGATCAGAATTATCAAGTTGATTAAACTTATATATTCTGTCCATACTTGGTTTTCCCTATGCATTTAACCTCAAAATAAGTCAAGGGCCTTAGATAGGATATGTCTGTAACAACCCCCAATCCTAGGGCTACGAGTGTTAGTGATTCTGAAATTTCTGGGGCGAAACGGATGGAGTTTCGCCTGTAAACTGGCTATTTTCCTGACTTAAAGCCTTACATCACAACCCTTGCATTGAATAGAAGTACAAAAGGATATCAAATCAAGCTCAACAGTTACACATCGGAGATCACAACTCTACGGGCCACATGCCCAGAGTGCAAGGGTTTACATCCAAAAAATAAACAATTCCAGCTAAAAGGATGTCATACCATTCAAATGAGTGGCTCATATGACCATACTTACCTAAATGCAATGGAGCACCTTTAACTTGTTATTCAAAATCTTCGTTAAATCTGTCGCTTGAGATCAAACTATAGATACTTTATATGGATCCATCTGATAAAGAAGAATATACGAATAGAATATGTGTGAGATAAGCAGACATTACCAGTGTTACAAATCTCCAATGATGTCATAATAATCTTTATTCCTCAGTAACTAAGTTTCCCAGTATCTTAGCTCCATAATCCATATCCCATAAAGAAAATCTCAACCTGGCTCTGATACCAAATCTGTAATGCTGTATTTTCCTTAATAATCCCTCAATTATAATCTGATAAACCTAATAATAGAGGCGTGATCACCGTTCTAAAGGACAAGGCTTGAAGTATGTGTCCTGGAATAACATAGTTAGGCATAACCTCAAACATACACATTCACACATGATCATCCATTCACAATCAAGTGTTAACCAATGTAAGGTTTATAAACCATAGTAAGATAATTCACCATGTAATCTGCATCCTTATACACCAAAGAATTCAAAATATAGCTTTAAAGTATACATATAATGTATCACCGCTGATTCATATAGATTTCCTTACCCAACTTATTCTCTTCTGCTGCTTTACTAGCATAAGGGCAATTCTCTGAGCATTTGCGTAAAACAAAACATGAAAAACATTTCGAACTGTGAACCAATGCTCAGTACATGCATTCTTAAATTGTTAAATGATCATTAAAACACTGATTGGGCCCAATTTACAATTCATTTTAAGTTAAAACAGTGAATGAGATGATGTAAAACTGCATTGTTAGTTATTATCTGATAGTGAACCCCTGGATACTATTACGATCTATGGATAGGTGTACCCCTGCCAAGCCGATCGGGGACCTAGCCTGAAGTTGTGCGGCCAACTGAAGGGCGAATGCCCTATGGATGATAACTGAAGGAGTCACTAATTAACTGATAATTCACTATGTAAACTGATTCATTAATGTACTTACCAAAACATGATAACATTGATAAATACACTGTGATTTCTAAAGATAAAGACAATGGACGAACCTGAAGTCTTTAAAATGATATTTCTCTTGATAATACTTATGCACAATAGAAACGATAGACTAGGCCTTGATTCTGCTAAAGAAATGTAATTATAAGTAAATGTAGTTAGTAAATAAATGTAGTTAGCAAACCATATTCACTGATATAATTTGTAACTTTAATGAAAATTGATTTAGTTTAAAAAACTTCTACAATTCCAATAATTCAATATCAGATAAGTTAAATGAAAATGAACTGATTTTAATTCAATATAAGACAAGTTAAACCCAAATGATCTGAATAATAAATCACTTAGGGTTATTGAACTTGAAATACTACAAATTGAAGCAAAAAAGACCAAATGGAAATGATTGAGGTGATAATGAAAAGATTTAAATTGATATAAATAAACTATGGGTTTCTGATATTTCTGAAATGGATAATGGAAAATCTGATACTTCTGAAATAGATAATAGAATGATTAATGCCTCTGAAATGGATAATAGAAGTTTCAATACCATGAGGGGTATTGTGAGGTTCATAAAAAGCTCAAATAACCTCAATTGATCTGATAGACACTAATTTGAGTCATTACTGTGCCCACTTCTCAAATTTCATTTTTATGCTCACTTAACTCGATTTTCAAACCCAAGTAAGCTTCTATACATTAACAAACTTGTTGAACTCACTACACTTTATAATTTCCTTGCAATACCCATAATTATATAGAAACTTCAGAAAATATTTTCAAATGTCATGATTTCTGCATTTACTCATATTACCGTTTGATGATTTGCATTAGAAACTCTATATCTTTCACTTCTTACCTCCAAATAAGATGTAAAACCCCAATATGAAAAACCGATAATGTCCACTAAAACTTTTATTTAGGACACAAAGCATGATTCACATAGCAAGGCCCCTAAAATTAGGGTAGAACACAGATGTGCACAATTTCAATTCAATCTGCGCAGTCGTAGCAAAATGACCATAACGTTTTTCACAAAACTCAGATTAAGGCGATTCAAAAGGAATATGAAATATAACTCATCATACACCAAAAATCAAAAATTTTCAATAACCCAGTCAATACCAGTTTTTTCGTAAAGTCCCCTGTTCACAAATGCCCCCAGTTTCAATGTATTATACGCAGTCTTATGTAAATTGGCCATAACTTTGTCCACACAAATCAAAATTGCATAATTCTGGAGCCTATTGAAAGATACCTCATCAAGATGTCACTACACCAAAAATCATGAATTTTGGATGTGCCAATTAATACCAGCTTTCTCCCAAAGTGACCCCTATTTGAGGTCTGTTGGCGGCTCAATAACCACATATTTGCAATCTTTTCTTCACATAAGCATGCACTAAAATTACTCTTTAACTTGTATAAATCACCATAAACATCTTTATACTCACTATCAATACCAAAGATCACAAAATCTCATTAAAACAATCAAAATCCGTCATCACCACCTAAACTTGCATGATCATGAACAACTTCAAACATTACTTGTTTTCGAGATGATTCAACCAATAAAACATCAAAATAACTCTTGTTCTTATCAAAATAACATGATCAATAATCAAATCCAACATAAAAATCGAAAATTAAACTTGATTAGGCTAGGAGTTGTACCTTACTTAGTGATCAAAATGGCGAGATGGAGGAGGTGGTTGATGCTGAGAGGGTGGTGGCTGTGGTGTTGGGCAGTAGGACAGGTGGTTGGTGACTGCTTGGCAGGCAGTAGAAGGTGGCTGGCCAAAACAGTGGGAGGCAGTTGTGGGGTGGAGGAGAAGAAGAAGAAGAAAGCCTTAAAGAAGAAGAAGAAAGCCTTGATGCCTTGTGATTTATTTTGCTTTGTTGACAATGAAGCAACTTACTTGGCTAAAATTTATCCCTCAAAAGTAACCATGGTTAAGCTTAAACCATGGTTAATTAGCTAGTTAGTGATACAACTTGTTGGGCTTCAACTTTGGGCCGAAATTAGCCTTAACTAAGCCCGAGTTGGAAAAAAACAAAATGGGTGCAAGTAATTAAATTTGTTTTTTCAAAACTCGAAATTAAATGTGATATCATGAAAAATAATTTAATATTTTAAATTATAGTTGTCAAGGCCTAATATCAATTTCTCCAAAAAACTGTTTTCGGTAAATGAAACTCGAATTGCAAAGTGGGGCCCCAAATGAATTCTCCCAACTGGGATGACTAAATGAGATAAATAAATGTAAAAAATTTAATAACATGGCCTAATTAAATAAATAAATATGATTTAGGGTCGGGCTATTATATTTAACATGTCCCCTATGTGTTTGCTGGGCAAACAGTGGGGAGACCCTCCTTCCTTAGCCATGGTTATCACTAAAACTGGAAGGGATTGGTTCTTGATTAAAGGTTGGATAGATTATTATTTTGACCAATGGTTGGATCCTTTTTAGGTTCTCTAATGTCCATGATGTGTCATCGGTTTGAGAGGGGCATCCGTGGTATGTTAGTGGTCTGAAACTTGTTCGTAGAAGATGAGAGCCTTATTTTGACCTTGTTTCTACCATTATCCAGAAAATTGATCAATATTTTAGAATTACTCACCTACCCTTTGAACTTTGGGATAAGGATTTGTTAAAAGACTTGCTTAAGGATGTCGGGGTTTTCATAAAAGCATATGAGATCACTCTTAACCGCACAAAAGGAAAAATTTTCATTTTCAGGGTTTGGCTTAACGTTGACATTACTCGCCCTCTTAGAGGTAGTATGTTCCTCCCCATCCTAGGACATGGCCAACCCTTTGAAGTTCCTAGCTCTTACAAGCGGTTACATGAGGTCTGTGCATTGTGTGGTAGCAATGCTCATGACCTTGATGCATGTGCCCAAGTCCCTATAGGCCCTATTAGGACTATCATCAAGAAGTTTGGGGCTATCAATCTGTATTCCTTAGATGATGCTGGGGGTTAATCTCAAGGTCACAAATCTCCCACTTCTTCCACTTAGAAGTGGGTTACTATCGCCCCAAAGAAGCAAGGTCATGTCCTATCTCTATCTAAGCGCAAAAGTGGACTCTAGAATTTCTCCAAACCTACCTTTTCTATTGTTGAGATCATCTCTGAGCCAACTTCTACTTCTATCAAGTTCATCTCTGATCAAATGTCTGCACTGTAACCTCCTCCTTTGGCCCCTCAAGCAACTACTTAAGGTGTCACATTTATTCATGCCCCCCGTTATTAGATCTATTCCTCAGAAGGAGCCCTCTCCTATTACTTCTCCTCATTTGGCAGAGGGCACATTTGAGAACCCTTCCCATGCGTAGGATGCTCCTCTGTTTGTTATTCAACCAATATATCTACCTCACTAGGTTCCAATGATTGAACCCACCTTCAAGATGCATCCCCAACCTCACCTTTAGGTGATGCTAATCCTGAGGATGATGATATTGATATCTTCCTTAACTTTAACAATGAAAATGGGGCATAGATCTTTGCTAACTTAACTAAGAAAAGGAAATTAGAGGAGGGTGATGAATCTTCCTCTTCTTTCTCTTACCTCTAAATCTTATGACTGGTTTCCCTTTTTGAGCCTATACAGTCATCTCCTTAGCTAATGAGTGCTAGTTTGTGGGTCTTATTTTGGTGTACTTTCTTTGCTTGTGTTGTCTCTCTACAGGCCCCTACTCCCCTTTGCATAGTAGTTTCCCTTACTTTAAGTTGTTCTTATTTTCCCCCTCATTTGGTGTGCTTATTTTCTAGAAAGCTGACAGGAATCTCTGCCTGGTTAGTTGGTTAGGGTGACGGTGTTTTTGGGGGGTATCAGATTCTTGTACATGTTGTAATGTTATTTCCTAGTATGAGTACAAGAATCCTTATAGCCTGGTCTTGTTTACCTATGGGTATGGATCTACCACCTTGTATTATGTCCTGCTATGTTACTCCTCTCTACTATTATATTTTTTTCTTCCTCTCTAATGACCTGTAACCCTTTTATTGCTCTCAACTTGCAAGGCTTCCCTAGGTTGGGAATTCTATAGCATAATTAATCTTTTTAAAGATAACCTTTTATAGGACTGGTGATATCTTCTTTATGATAATACCTCTTGTCCAACTTGTTAGCTGGACATTAATTTATGCACAGATTATTTACTCATAGATATTAGTGCACTGGTTGCCATATTTGTTTTGGATTGCAGGCATCCCTTCTCTTTGGCTCTCTCTTGGGAGTGGTAATTATGAGGCTCTATATGCCCACCTTAATTCCCTTCCCCAAATTAAGTTTGTTGGCACTAGGCTCATGATAACATTCTTGGGGACGAGGAAAGAGGGATATCGCTATCTATCTATGATAAAAGCCTCTCTAAGACATAATTGTTGTTTATTTCATTTGTCTTTGTGTCCCTGTTAATGAATGTACTATAATACAGTTTGATTTTGTAATTTTCCCCTATATTTATAACTCCCATTCCTTTCTTTTCCTTTTCAAGCTTCAGGTTGGCTCATCTCTAGTTACTTGTTACTTGGGTTTTTATGCTTTATAAGATATGTCGAACAAAAGGCCCTGTATGAGTATTNNNTGGATAAAACGAACTTGGTACTTGCCTTTGAACAACACCTATACTTGCTTGGATTGCATCACGTGGTGTATGGACCACATCGAATGATGCTTGACTAGGCCTTTTATTAGTTTTGCCAATGTTTTCTTTTTTTGTTGCCTATACTTGTTTTATTCCCTTATCTACGTGTAACTATTTTCATGAAATTTGTTTAAATGGAACCATGGATGCACCTCATGCACTCAGTAGTGTATTGTTATGGAATGCATGTAACTGTGCTTGGACTGCATGGCAACATGCTAGAACAATAAGGAAGCATGCTTCAACTGATTGGTGGAAACCAATCTGGATAACTTTTTTGCCTCTTAACCCAGCTATTTTTTCCCATGAAGGTCGGTTATTAGACCACCCAGGATGCTAAAAAGAGTCACTTCACGTAGGATTCTTAGATGTTGAATTATATAATTTTTCCAAAATTATTTACCCTTTAAGGCAAATTGACCAGTTCACTACTCTTTCGAGTTATGATAATTTCATTCTTGCCTTTCCCGAAGATCGCTGCTAGAGAAGGTGGCCATGGTTATATCTCGTGATCCTGAGGACAATCTCCTATGAGTTGCATGATAACACGCTTAAACTAGCTGGGGTAGCATAATTTTTGCCCTTTAAGTAGCTACTTGTCATTATATTCTTCTAAAGAAGGTAGTTTGTTCGAATGTTAAGGTCCTAAAAAGCCAACTTAGAGAAGAGATCAAAATTTTAAATTGCAAACTGAACTTGGATATTCTGGTCTTGCTTAAAACAATGGTAAACAAAATTAATGCTGATCGACTCATTTCCAAACTAGGCTATGAACATTTGATTATGTCCACCCTGAAATCATTGTTGGGGGGAGATATGGTTTTATAGAATAATGCTAATATGTCTGTTCAAGTTCTTTTAAAAGAACAAAGGGACATTCATCTTTTGATTCATGATAAATTCATTCAGAAAGATAGTATAATGACTGTAATCTATGGGCCGACACAAGAAATTAAGAAAGATGCATTTTAGAATCATCTTATAGGCGTCAACACTATCTTGGACCTTCCTTGGTGCGTAATAGGGGATTTGAATGAAACGGAATGTCTTTCGAATAAAATAGGCAGTACTCATTTAACTTTAGATAAAGTTCTGCGTATGTATACCTTTTTGGAGTCTATTGATGGGAAGAGTGCTCTTCCTATAGGATGGTTATTTATATGGAAAAAAATAATTCATGGCTATCTAGTCTATGAAAGGTAAGATAAAGTGATTGGATGAAAAGATTAGTTGGCTTTATATCCAAAGTATTCAATTGTCCATTGGCCTTTCTCTCGTTCTGATCATAGTTGTATTGTTCTTGATACGACCACTACCAGCCAGTTTTGTAAAGGCCCGAAATTTTGCCTTCATAATCATTGGTTTGCATATGATGAAGTTCAT
>NCQT01113806.1:0-10459 GCA_002740465.1 Stenocereus thurberi
GTCATATGACTATCTTCATTCATAAATGATATGTTGTCTATGATCTCAATATATTTTCTCACAATTGTTATGATCCCTAATATTTACATACATGATATTGCTTATTTCTATAAGAAAAGAATTATACTACCTGATAGTTTTTGATTTCTTGATTTATTGTTGAAAGGGGAAAATTATTGTATTAATGCTCTCATATGTTGATCCCTTGCAATGCTCATGAGAATATTAAGTCAGTGCATACATGTTAGGATACATTATTTGATCAAAACGTTAGTGCATTATCCTTTACGATTTTTTTTTTTAAGTGCCATAGATTGAGGGGGAGCTTCTTTATATGTCGTTGATTTGTTAAGAGGGAGTTATTTGTGTTTTCCATAATTTTTACATGCTTTAATTTTTCTTTCTCCTCTTATTCNACCTTTTTGATGAAATGCAAAAGGGGGACAAATATTTAGAAAGTTTTTCATGGTGTGTCATTCAAAATTATATTGATATGTTATTTCTATTGGGTTTTGTCTTTCATCAAAAAGGGGGAGATTGTTAGCTTCCTTAAGCTCAAAACATATTTTATGAATATATTTTGAGGAAAGACAAAAATAAGTTGGTTTATTGGTATAGTTATCATGTTATGTTTGGACTTACCTTAATGCCTTTATTATTTATATATGTTGACATAATTGATTTTATCTTGTGGAGAGTTTAGTATTCAAATTTAAATATGTGATCTTTATGCTTAAATTTGAATACTAAAATCTTGAGATAATATTATGGTTTTTTGTATCTCAATATCTTTGAAAAATGTCAAAACTTGTTCAAAATATAATATTATCCCTTGATACAATATCTTGAGAGATTATGCTGTCAATTAATTCAGTTCTAGATTTTTCCAGCAAGGATTTATTACTAAAATAAAGATGTTAGCTGTTGGAGATCAGAAAAGAAGATCGTTGGACAAATCTGTGAAGTTCAAGGGCTTGAAGGACCAAGTTCAAGCCCTTGAACTGAATGAAGAAACAGTCTTTCTTATTGGGTGCAACGGATACTTTTCATACTTTGCTTCATCTTCTCCAAAGCCTTTTGCCTATAAAAAGGAGATGATTTTGCAGCAGAAAAACACACAAAAGAGAGAGCACAAGCAAAGATAGAAGAAAGAAAGCTACACTTACAAATCAAAGAGAGCAAGCACTCATTGTCATACATCGAGCTTATATTGGCACATCAATTGTGTTTATTTACTCTTCATATAATAAAGTGTATATTGTTAGCTTTCTCTGTATTGGGTTGGGTTGATTAGTCGGAGGGTCGACTATCCAAGTACGGTTGGGGAGCAACGCGTACGTTGAGATACCTATAGTTGTAGGGTCAACTAGTAGGTTGTACGATTGGTGAATCGTGTGTAATTGACCGACCTAATAAAAGAAAGAGGATCAAAATCCCATCGGCGAGGGGCGCCTGTGGGTAGAGGACTAGGCGTGGCTGAACCTCTATAAATTGTGTGTTTTGTCCACATTTACATTTTTCGCGTTCTATTTCTATCATTTTGTGACTTTGATCATCACCTTATTTACTCATCTCTAGGGTGATTTAACTAGCCAAACAGGGCCCACACTACTTTTAGTAAAATAGCCTCCATGTACACCCACTTCACCCTATCATAGGCTTTGCTAATCTCCAACTTTACTACTTTCATGGGGTGCTCAGTTAACTTGGTATAATTCAGCCAATGCATGCATTCAAAATCAACCAACATTATCAATAATTAATCTCTAAGGCATAAAAGCACTTTAATCCACAAGGACATGACACCTTTTAACCTTTTTGCTAGGATATCACCTTACATAATACGTTACATAAATGTACAGAGCGCCATAAATGTATAGAGCGTCGACTAGTCATAACTTTCAGATCGTTGCATTTCGAAATTAGGCAAATAGTAGTTTTACTCACCTCATTAGGAAGAATGCCATTGTTTAGAAAATCAAGGTAAAAAGACGCAATGTCATTTCCAATAATACCCTAAAAACTTCGAAAAAAAGGGGGATCGCAAATCGTCTAGGCCGGCCGCCTGCTGGGGATGCATGTCACATGGTGCTCCCTTGCTTCTTTAGCTTTATAAAGGCCTATTGAGGCATTGACTCTCCTACGCGATACATGCTCTTAGATATTATCCAGCACTGGAGAAAGGTTTAGTACACCGGGCACGTCAAACAAGGCGTTGAAATAAGAAAGAACCACTTCACCTATATTCTCCTAACCAACACATCACTCCCCATTTCCCATGAAACAGCCCAGAAATGAAATTTTTCTTCGCTCCATAAGAAGCCTTAGGATGAAAATATTTAGTGTTTTTGTCCTCATATTTCAACTTTTCAACCCGAGCCCTAGCTTTCCAACAGTACTCTTTCTGTTGCAGTGGTATATACATTCACTTTGACAGATTGGGCTCTACACAACTCCACATTTTTGTGAGACCTTGGTTAACAGCACATGACCTGTAGCTCTTCTTGGGCCTCCGCAATTTAACTCTTTATCTCATTAAACCTCTCTCTACTCCATCTCCCCAGACTCGAAGCAGAATTTCCAATCTTCAATATAAAATCACCCACTGCTATACCTTCTCACTGGGACATATCTTTACCACCATTCTACATTCAACCTCATGAAGTCAGAACTCTTCAAACTTGAAATGATTTCTCCGGCACCGGAAGAAATTCTGATCCTTTTCAAAACATAGTAAAATCGAAAGATGATCCGATTTCTAGACTCCCACGTACCTTGCGATGCAGTACGAAAACCTCTGCAAAGCTCATGAGTAACAAAAACAGAATCAAGCTTCCCCTCGACGCATTGAGTACCATATATTCTGTTTTCTAAGCCATCAATAGCCTCACGGAATCACCTAAACATCCACAGTTCCCGCTCTGCCATGCCTTTCTTTCCCCCTCCTCAAGAATATTATTGAAATGCACTCATACACATCTTGGCAACTGGAATTTATGAGATAACTCATGTAAAAACGCCCGAGCTCCCCATCACCTTACTTTTCAAAAAAGAGTAATAGGTCAAACGCCAAGCACCATCAGATGTCCCCATTAACAGGTTGATATGATTATTAGAGTACCCCGCTGTAGTTGCAGCTACAGTACCGTCGCTCTGGAGCACCATGACTTTCCTAGATTGCCCCACATAATCCACAGAAAAGGAACGATCAAAATCAAGTATCTTCTTAACAAACTCTACCCTTCTTTTAGGACATAACGTCTCATATATAACGGAAAANNATACGGGGACACTTGTTACTCATCACGTTGGTGATTACATTAACTGCTTGTGGGTTTCCAAGTCCGTGATAGTTCCATGACAAAAGGCCTGCGGGGCAGCTGCACAGGACTTGTTTTTTTTAATGAATTCAAAAACCGACATAGATATATCTATGCCTTCCCCTCCTGTAATTGTACTGCCTCCATCTTAATGTTGGCCATTATAAACTTTCCAAGAATCCACGGAGTTTGTTAGAGTATGAAAGTGGTTAATGTCCTATATTGATAAAATTTAAAGAATATGATAGTGAGTGTTGCCCCATATTAATGAAATTAAAGGACCTGAATATGTATATAAGCTTGTGAATTACTTCATCCTTTGCTAATTGGTTTTGGGATGAAACCTCATTTGAGCTTATATGCATGACTCATTGTTAAAAGCCCAATTAATATAAAAATTTAATATGGCATCAGAGTGGTTTGCTTGATCTTGATTTACCACCATCTCTGTTTGATTAAAATTGTGTGCACGTGTTGGACCTTATTAGTAACCTACATATGAGGGGGCATGTTGGAGTATGAAAGTAGGTATTATTCCATATGAATAAAATTCTAAGAATATGATAGTGGATGCTGTCCCACATTGATGAAATTAAAAGGTTTGGGCATGTATATAAACTTATGAGTTACTCCACCAATTGCTAATTGATTTTAGGATGAAACCTCATTTAATCTTATATGCATGACTCATTAATGAATTTAACAGAGTTCTCTTGCACCCCCAACCCTAATAACGTCTCACAACTTTGGCGCTTCACACGGATTTCCTCATCATTCTTAAGATGACGTTTTTCTGTATCAAAATTTACGTTCAATTGTTGGGCCTTGTAGACTTGGCCACAATTTTTTGCTCCACCAACCTGACACTGCGCTTGGTTATTGGTGCTCACAGCAATGAACCATAATGATGTTCTGACGCTGCTAGCTCGGGGAAACAAAAGCTCACAATCCCCATTACTATATCCCATACAACCTCAGCGTAGTGGAAACTTGGGAATCATTCATAATCATAATCTTATTGAATCCAAATTCAATTTCCATCCTAAATGCATGACTTTCATACCTTGACATAGGGGGTACGTCTATCCACCTTCATCTCTATTTTCAAGCAAATGTAGTACCCACAATCTTCTGGGTCCTCTTCTAGCACCTTCCCAATTTTATCCCTTCCGTTAATGAGGAGATTGTAAATCTGCACCCAGACAGAGCCGTCTCCTGCAGTTCTTTTGATGGCTGCTCACTATCATTACATTCCTTCAAGATCACTAGATTTTGGTTAAAGCTTCTAGGATCCCCTCCTAGGACTCTCCCATAACCCATGTTGTGATAAAAGTGGAACAAAAATAGGTTTTGTTCCATCAGGGATAAACATACCCTTCATCGGTCTCCAAGTGGTGGCCCTGGTTTTCTTGAAGACACCGCTATTAAAAACTTTTCAGTGCAAACCTTACCGATTAAGCACAATTGGAACTCATTGCTCCCCACTCTTTCCTTAAAGTCTCTTTGGGCACTATAATTCTCTCCTCATCATCATGCAAGGACAATTTCTTCCACATCTGCTCCAGCCGCCCTCCAACGATAATCGATGAAGCCATAAAACCGCCTGGAGCACTAAAGCACCTGACCAAAGATACCCTCCAAGCACTTGCACCAAATGACAAGAGAAACAAAACCACACAACGGTCTTAGGGAATGATATCGCTAAGGAAACGAACGTTCCAGACGCTTTTTATTTAATTTATTTTATCAGAATTTTCAGTTCTCCAAAAATGTTTGTTTAATTAGATGACACCTTGAATACGTTAGGCTTCTTGATAACCGTGGCGATGGATCTGGCAGCTCACTCTAACGGGTGACAGTAGTTTGGTTGCACTCTTTTGTCCCCCTCCTACTTCTATGCTTAAGGGAGCATTGTTGGAGCATTCTCCTTACAAGCTCATGCCTTTCCTAAAGTATTAGAGGCATATTCTTTGAGGCAACTCTTACGCCATGGATCTTCGCAGTTGATCACAAGCTCAACCAATGGTAGTATGCAATTTCCATGCCAATAGCATTTGTGATATTTGATAGATCACCTAATTTGGTTGGGGACTCCTTTATTACCAATTTTGCGGGTTTGCTAAGTTCAGAGTATTGCTAACATGTTCAGTGTTGAAAAGTTTATACAGATAATGATCACTTCTATGCATAAAAAAAAGCCTACTAGTTAATCTAGGTTCTAGCCCACATGCAACAACCTAAAAATCCATGCCGGTTTCAATTTTTATGGTCACAAAATGTCCCCATTGGTTCCTTTGTGGGAACAACATTGCTTTGTTTCTTTGATTTGTTAATTGAGTTTGGAGGTAAGATACAATATGACTTAAGAATACCATATTGTTGGATGGAATCCAGCCCAATCGGTGAACAAAAAAAAAAAAAATTAAATCAAGGCCATTTATTAACTTAAGTATAGGATATTGTTGCATTGGCTGTAATCCAATTGATAATAAAATAATTAAACGAAGGCCTTGGATTTAGAAGTTACGCATGGACTTATAGCTTTGGGTTTGTTAAAACCCACGGTGCCTTTTCATTAGTGTTTGATCATCAAAACCCATTAATGGATTGATTAGACAAACCCAAATCAGATTTGCTTAAATCGGCGGAGTGACATAGTGCACTGCAAAATTCTACCATAATTGATTTTGCTTTTCAATTATGATAGTTGATAAATATAGGCCATTGCAGAAAAAACTGCCACATGAATGCATGTGATTGGGGGTCTACTTTACGTAATAATTTGCAGAAAAATAGCAGGGGTAACGGTGACGAGAGAGACATCCATGGATTTGAACTCATTTCACTGTAATCCCAAGATCACAACTCCCAAAAAGAAGTTTGGCTAGACACCCACTTTCGTATTTACAAATTAGTTTCCTTTCATAACGCAACAAAGACTACACACAACATCCTACTTTATTACAGACGTTTAACGAATGAAGCGGAGAGAGAGAAAGAGAGAGAGAGAGGGAGAATGGCTTGGTGAAATTAATCGCTGTTTCCAGGGTTCCTGGGATCATGATTGGTGTTAGCTCCAGTACCAGGATAATCCGTAAGCTCAATTTCCAACCTCCTTTCTTTCTTCCTTCCTTCTTCAACCCTCAAACCAACTTTCTCCTGCAATTTTAGTTTCAAACTTATTTTTATTAGCTTTAATTCAGAACCCAAACAAAACTCTAAAATAAATTTGAAAAAAATGCATGTAACCAAGTCATCTATGGCTAATTTGATTAAAATTGAGAAAAAGACCTGAGAGAGCATAAATTGGGCTGATGGCTCATGCTTGCCTGGGTTCATCAGGCTTCCTATAAAATAAAATTAAAAAATAAAAACAGAAAAGGAAAGTGAATAAGTTAAAATTAAAACGCAAAAATTAACAATCGGAATTAGTAAACCTAATTAATTAAAGTGAAGAAATAAACATACTTGATGAAGGAACTGCAACCGCAAAAAGGAGGAAGGAGCAGCAAAGGAAGAGGAGGATAAGATGAAACGCCTTGTTTTTGGTGCCCATAGTTGTTGCGTGTATTTTGGTGGGCAGATCCGAAATTGAATTGGCGGAGATTTTGAAGATTGTGCGGTTTTTAGCAGTTTGGCTGCACAATCTGCACCTACCTATCCTTCTGACTGATTGTAATAGTACAGTGATCACCCTAAAAATGCTGATTGTCCTGCCCATAAATATACGGGAGTGGGTCGGTCAGTCGGTGTCTACCTCATAAAGTCGCATTTACTGCTTTCCCATTTTAAGATGTTTTTCAACTTTTCCCTTTTGCCCCCCAAAAAAATGAATTGTCATGACTTTTCCTTCATCAAGCACGCTAACCACTAGCATGGATGTCAGATAGCTGATGAATCTTTTAGAATTGTTATATTAAAGGCTAAAAAGTTAGGCAAGATTGGTATTTTTAAAAAAATAATAAAAAAGATTGATAAGAGTGGATAAAGATTAGAAAGAGTTGGAAAGGTTGGTACATTTGTATTTACCAACTAGTAAATTTTTTAGAATTTATAAATATATTAAAAACAAAAGTTCCTAAGTTAAAACTTGCAAATTATATGTTACTCCGTGGAATAACGAGCTTGGTGTGCCGAGCGTAATTTGAGCTCATGTTCACGTGTGCGGATTCACAATCCTATTCGACAAATGATGAATTTTTTCACCAAATTGATGAATTTTTAATTTTCTGTTGACGAATTTTATAATAGACTGTTGAATTTTTGTATTTTAATGACTTTTCTAGCAGTATTCATATATTCAAGTTTTTATATTAGTTTTTTTATTACAATATAACTCATGAAACTTTAAATAGTACTTAATATCTTAGCTTAAACATATATTTTTGTGCTTTCTTAGAAAATGATGAATATAAATTTTTACTTATTCATCTAAAAAATATACAAATAAAGAATCTACTACTTCAATTGCTTGCATATCAGTTTCGTAATGAACCGATCAGTTTTACAACAATATTTATGAATTTTCCAAAAAAATGTCTACACTTATCAATATTCATCATCTTTCTACCAATATTTATCATTCTTCTTCGCATATGCGTCAATAAACCTACTAGGAACTTGCATTGATTTTTGTTGCTTAGCTATCTACATAAATTCATCAACTATTAGAAAATATTCATCAACTTAATTAGTATGGTCATCACTAAAATCTACAAAATTTTCAAAAATTAATTATGTATGCAAAACGAAAAGTCCAAAAATAAAAAAAATAAACAAATATTTATCACTTGGACTTAAAAATTCATCAACACAAACAAGCGTTCATCACTAGAATTTAAAGACTAGTCAAGAAATTAACTAATCAAGAAAAACAAGTAAATCAAATTCAAACACTCAATTTCAACTCCAAATAAAAAACAACAATAACATTGTGTGCCTGCCTGAAGTCTTTCCACTTTTGATCATAAAAAAAATCATTAAATTTAAAAATTCATCAAAATAAACAAATATTCATCGGCAGAATTTAAAAGTCCGTCATAATTCAAAAAAAGCGGTAATCATATTCAAAGATAAAATCCACCAAAAAGAATATCAAAAGTTTCAGTCCTTTTGGTAAATAATTTAGCAATGTATTCACCAATGCGAAAAAAAAAATTCCATTAGTAGAGATTAAACATCCATTAGTAGAGATTAAGCATTCATTAGTATGGTTGAATGTATTTTCTTACAGACATTTATACGGTCAAATTGATTCACTTTTTGAATTCATTGGTTTCTTTTTGTAATTAACCCAGTGTTGAACCTGATTTTGCTACTGCTGTCTGTTTTTCTCCCTAGAGTTTGCCCAATCTCCATCCTTGTTTTGGCTCTTCAAATGCTTCTAGCCTTCTACGATTTTCTACAATTTTGGAAGCTTTATTTTAGGCTCCATTTGGTCCTTAGAAAATTTGGTGGAAAAAAAAGTTGAATGAAAAAAAATGTGAAGCAAAAAGAAGTAGGGAGAAAATAAGTTTTTTCTCTTGTTTAGATTGAGGAAAAAACATAAGAATTTAGATGAGAAATTGAATATTGATGAACTATTTGAATTATGTTGATGTAATCTAAGTGATGTGATATTGGAGGAGGTTGGGAATTTTTTCAAACTTTCCTCATAATTTTATGAGGAAAACTTTATCAGTTGTTTCTAATAATTTTTCTACTAACTCTCCTTCATATTTTTTTCTTTATAATTTTCTCTAAACTAAATACAAGAAAAAAAGTAACTTTTCAAATTTTTTTCTTTCTACCCAATTTTCCAAGGTCTAAACAGAACCTTAGGTTTTTTTTTTTTTTTCCATTGCATAGGTTTGTATGATTGATCAGAAGGTTTTGATCTACTTGCACCTTTTCTTAGCTGAAAATTTTACCAATTCCTCAATTTCGCACTACTTGTACTCGAAATTCTGGAAAGTGTCCGATCTGTGCTGAATAATTTGCGATTGATTGTCCCTTCTTTTGTCTTGAATTGCTCTGTATACTGACTTATTCAACTCAAACTTGATTTGCTTGAATTTGGAGGAGAACGAAGGAGAGAGAGGTAGTTTGATTGTGCACTGGAAGTCGCCTTTTGGAGGCAGAAAATAGACATTGTCTATGTCGCGCATTAAACTGAATTTTTTTTTTCTAATTTTTTTGAGTTTCTATGGTTTGGCCTAATTTGCTGAACTGTTTTATCTTTTTTTAAAAAATTTTAAGTGGGGCCCCTGCACTGGAGTATCATACTCCTTATGCCCAATATGTATATCATATTATTGGTAACACATGCTGTAAAGAGTCACGTCATCAAATATATATTAAAAAATTAATATATGATAAATACACGCATAAAAAATATAGATATATGGACAGTAAGAGCCTGGGCTTCCGAGAGTGCATAAAAAATTGCCCCTGATGTCATGTTTTAAGATATGACAATTGGCCAATTGGGTAAAGCTAATGCCACATGTCTTCATTACAGAGATTTGATAAAGATCCCTGGCTAAAACTAACACAAGCTCACTCTAACCTAGCCACTAAAATAAGTAATTAATTACAATTATGAATGCCAATAAAAAAAAAAAGTCATTCAAGAGTTACGTTTACATAATTGATTCCATATATAAATTTTAATAAAAATGATGGTAAATAATAGAACTCTAATATAAGGAAGAGTTTTTTATCTCCCAAAATAACTAGAAATTGGAAAATAAATTTCTCATTGCATTTATGTATAGGTCGTGTTCTTTTTGACTTATGGTAAGTTCTTATCATGAACATTCAACACATTTCAACATTATTCAATACAATTCAGCATTGTTGAGTATTTATTGAAAATATCTAGTTATATTTTTCATCAATGATTTAGCATGTTTCAGTAATAAGTACTAATAAATACTTTTCATAAGTCGAAAAGAATATGCCTATAATAGTCGAGGATTATTACTAGTTAAGTGACTACATGACTAATTCGTACATTGCACGGGATCAAAGCTAGTTGGTACATTAAAAACTTGGGTTTTAATTGCAAATGCATTCATTTAGCAATTTTGTGATAAATATAACCTAAACGTCATTTAATAAGAACTCTTGATTGGTCTAGCTCATATTATTATACAAAA